>PUHP01000389.1:9341-28953 GCA_006783085.1 Colletotrichum shisoi
GACAACTTTGGGGGCCGAGACTTCGTCGAGAACCTGCTTGATCCTCTTCTTCCTACCAAGCTGATTGGTACCTTGTGACCGGAGACGTTGATGGAGACGACGTTCTTGAGGCGGAAATCCCACTCGAGGTCAGGCACGACAAAGGGGGCGACGAAGCCTCCGCTGGCGGCGTCGACGTGGATGGGGACGTCGAGGTTCCTCTCGAGGAGCAGGTCGTTGACGGCCTTGACGTCCTCGTACTCGCCGGTGTAGGTGGTGCCGAGGATGGCGCAGATGCCGATGGTGTTCTCGTCGACGAGGTTCACCGTCTCCTCGGGGTCGATGACGTAGCGGTCGGGCGCGCAGTAGACGAGCTTCTCGTCGACCTCGAAGTAGCGGGCGGCCTTCTCCCAGCAGACCTGGACGGCGCTGGACATGACGATGTTGGGGCGGTCGACGGGCTTGCCCTCGGCCTGGCGCCTGTTCTTCCAGCGCTTCTTCATGGCGAGGACGGCGAGCATGATGGCCTCGGAGGAGCCGACGCACGAGGTGCCGACGGCGCCGATGCCCTCGCCGGCGCCGACGGGGGCGTGGAAGAGCTTGCCAATCATGGAGACGCAGCGGTTCTGGATGTCGGCGGACTGGGGGTATTCCTCGTAGTCGATGAAGTTTTTGCTGAAGCTCTCTGCCTGAAAGGGGGGGTGGAAATGTGTGTGTTAGAGAGGGGTGGTTGTCTTGGAGCATCCATCTGGGGTGTTTGGTGGTGGTTTACCATGAGCTTCTCAGCCTCTTCTTCCTGTGAGGGGAAGAGGGTTAGTTAGCATTGGGGTGCCATCACGGGAGAGGGTTTCGAAGTGAGTCAAGCGAGACGGGAAACCGATGTTCACTCACCATGTAGGTCGTCACGAAGGAGGCAAGACTGTGATGATCAGCGGCATGAGCGGGCGAAGCATGAGACGGACGGTGGCCTACTTGAGCATGGGGTTGCCGTCGAGGCTGAGCTCGTCCTTGATCATGCGGTAGGCGACCTCCTTGGGCATTTCGTTCTCGGGCATCTCGCTCCTGGGCAGGTCCTGGTTGGCGAAGCGGGAGCCGTAGACGCTGGTGGTGAAGCAGTCGTCCTCGTCGGCGAGCTGGAGCTGGACCTTGCTGAGCTTCTGCTGGACGCTCTTGAGTTCGGCGGCGGTGGCCGAGTCCTCGGAGCCGGAGCCCGAGTCGGGGGGCGTGTTGACGGTCGCGAGGTGGACCATTTTCGGGTTGTTGTTGTTGTTGTGTTTGGTGGTGTTTTTGGGTCCGAGGAGGAAGGGGGATGATGGGAGGGGGTGAGAGTGAGTGGGATGATGTGAAGGTGTTTATATGAGTTGAGAAGGTCGGAGCGAAGTCTGAAGAGGCCAACGAGATACGGTTTGGGAAGTGAAGGAGTGAGGGAATAGAAGAGGGCGGGGAGATAGGAGAAGGGAAGAGAGCGAGGTGCAATACGCGTACACAGTACAAAAAGACGAAGCAAGGTCAATGAGACGCGGTCATGGCAGCTAGCTACCTAGCTACCTAGGTAAGGTGTAAGGTACACTACGTAGCTCATTCCCGTCTGCAGTAGCTCCGAAGCTTCTGAGGTGGGGTGACTGAGCGAGCTGAACCTCACTCACTCGGTACCTAAGTAGTTTGTCTTGCTCTCTCTCTCTCACTTTTAGTCTCACTCTTAGTCAAGCTCCTCTCTCTCACTCTCTCATCCACTCACTCACTGACGCATGCACCGCGCTGCATCCGAACCCGGAAGGCGGGGCCTGGTGGTGCGGTGTAGCCAGTACGTACCGGTTTCGTGGCGTGGCTGTTGAAAGCCGCATCATGGACGTGAAGCCATGCAGAGTCCTTGGCAGGTCCTGGACGACAGGGGATAGGAGGAGGGGCAGAAGCTTAGGGTACGTCCCGCCGCATCCCGTCGAGTCGAGCAGAGTTGGGCCTGTGGGCTGAGGTCTACATAGTAGTCGAGTCGAGTCGGGTTCGGATTCAAAGTTGCAAGCTTGCCGACAACCCGAGATAATCGTCAGTGGCACGTGTTGTTTCTGCTGCGAATACAGAAACAGAAGCACATGTCCTTTTTCTTTTGTTTTCTGTGTTGTTTGTGAATGGAGAAGGCCAATCCTTCCCCGCCCCTGTGCTCTTTTTTTCCCCGTCCCCTCCGCCTCTTCCCAATGCATGATGTATGTCTCTTCCATCCCCCCCAGCGATGATGCTTTTCAGAAATACACTAACACGCACCACACCACCAGTGGCACCACAGCCAAGCTACTCGACAGCTTTCCCCAGGGTCCCAGGCCAACGCCGCGAAAAGCTTGGCACGGGGTGACATTTCGGGTGGTCCACAACACGGACAATGACACGCCTGGGATGTTTCGTCCAATCGCCAACCGTGCCGGTCTTCCGTCACGCTACGGGGGCCCCGGTGGATTAGCAGAACCCGACCTGGGCCTGGGCCTGGACGGGCCGCCTACTGTAAAAGAGGGGGGGGGGGGGGAGGAGAGGGAACCCAGGTCCAGCTCATCAATCACCCACCTTCCATTCATCCATCTATCCGTCGCCGCCGCCGCCGCCGCCGCCGCCACCACCACCATCCTCGAATGCCCGTCAGCTCATAAACCAAACAATCTAACATACTACAACCACAAAGGCATCGAGAGTCAGAAACCCAGTCTAATGAAGTCTGGATAAACCGGCTCGGATGTCGGGTGTTCGTGACACACAGAAGCACAGCCCCGAACCACCAGCTCACCAACCCAGAGTTCTACGTAAAATCACCGTATACAAAGTCACGCAGTGTTTGTTGCCTCACCCCCATCCCCCCCCCAATGCCCAGTGACATCATGACCTCCTGTTTTATTCTACAAGGTCCGAGTAGGAGAGCGAGCCATTACAAACCGCGGATAAGTCAAACCATGTCGTTTCACTCCTCGAGAAAGCCCATTCTCGAATACATCCGCCCATTAGACCCCCCCCTCCATGAATCATCATCATCACTGTTCCGCTTCTACGCCCTATGTATGGCTCAGCTCCGCTGACAAAGACCATCAGCCGCCGACTGTGGTCCGACTCTCAGAAGGCCATGCCTATCGTGATCTCGGTCAACATCGCCCCGGTAGTCTCAGCAGGAGACGGACCGCCTGGGAAGCTTCGTCTGGCCTATGGCATTTCGGACCACTCTCATCACACCCGGTATACCATCTCCTGTTTTGCCTTACCATGGGCGATAGCAGCCTGCTTTCTTCTTGGCATCAGGCTTCGCTGGTTTGGCCACGCACCCACCCTCTGTCACATATACTGTCCATCTCGCTCCAAATGCTTTACTATCAGAATGCTTCTTCATCTATTCCAGGACCACACTATTTCTGGTCGTGCTGATACTGCCTAGTCCCTACCGAGTCTCCATGACCTGTGAACGTCTAATCAGATACAAGGATGCGATACTTCGTCACCCTGGACTCCTCCCAGGCCCAAGTCCAAGTCCAAGCCCCGTCTTCATGTGGCACTCCACTTTCCCGGGCCGTCGTAGTCGTCGTCGTCGTCGTCGTTGTGGTCGTCGTAGAATCAATCCTGCGTCGTGTCCATTGCGTCGCCCTGCGCCCTGGCCTTGGCCGCCGCGATCCTCTCGCCCTTCCACTTCTCGATCTTGTCCCTCAGCTCGGTGTGCGGGATCACGTCGTCCACCGTCATCGGCTGCCGCGTGAACGGATCCTTGGGGTCCGAAAGCAGGTGCTGCACGATGGTGCCACGGTCGACAATATGCTTCGACGGCAAGACGACCGGGTCCTTCATCAGGTCACCCATGATCGGGTCCTCGAACTCGGCGGGGATGTCGCCGAGGTCCAGTTCCGCCTGATCCGTAATCTTCTTCGACTCCTCAAACTTGCTCTTCAGTTTGTCAAACTGCTCAAGCTCGCTGGCGTCCTTCATGCTCCGCTTCGACAGGATGAACCTGGCCTTGTCCAGCACCTCTGGCTTGTACGACCGCCCGTCCGAAGCAACCGCGTCGATGAACGCTTGCGACGACCCCAGGTTGAGGTAGATGTCGACAAAGTCCGACAGCAGCACTCGCGGCTGGAAGTGGTACTTTGACGGGTTGTTCACCTTGAGCTGGCCCATCTTCGGGCCCGCCAGCGTCTCCAGGTTGTAGTTCAGCATGCTCGCCAGACGCTGCACGATTTCCGGCATCGTGAAGGCCGACGCCAGTGCCGACGTGAAGAGCTTCATCATCGCCAGCGTCTCGTTGGCGAGCTGCATATACGACCCCGCCTGCCCCTCAAGCGCCTGCAGCTCCTCCTGCTTCTTCTCCCTTTCTTGCGCCGACAGGCTGTTGCCGAATTCCAGCTCTTGCTGCAAAGTGTGGATTTTGGGGAACTTCGTCAATGCCTCGTCGAGCACGTAGGTGGCATCGTTAAGCAGCAGGTTGACGAATTGAACAAAAAACTGTCGGTTGACCCTGTTGTTTGTTAGCCATCTATTCCCTCTTTCTTCATCATTCATGATATATGCATAGGTTTTTTTGAGACATGTACGAAGACTAGGGACAAAGAGACCAAGCCTCTTGGGGGTGGATGGCAATCGTCGTCAACTTACTTGCTCTCTCGCGTCAACTGCTGCTTGTAAATGTCGTTGCCCCAGACGCACTTGATAACTTGGAAGATCTCGTAACGTATGTTGAATTTGTCGTAGAACTGGGTATGGGCACCGGTCGATTCCGCCTCAATGTAGAACTTCATCAGCGCGTGCAAGAGGTTGTCATTGGCGAATTTCGACCCGTAAAGCTGATCGCCGAGGACACCCTTCTTGAAGTGCATAAACGGCCACGTGCCAGAGAAAAGCAACGTAACCAGCGAGGACTTGAGGTAGGGGTTCTTGATGTATTCGGACGAGCGCAAGAACGCGATGCACAACGCAATCATTTCACTCCCAACGGCAGAAGGCATGATCTGAGGGAGATACCTGCTGCTAGTTAGCGATGCTTGTTACGATACTTGAGCGCGAGCTTGGAACTACGGCGCTCTCGAGATACCGGAGGTCGACGTACCGATACACAAACTTGAAGTTGTCCACCACGTCCTGGAGCGCGTACTCGGGGAGACACGCAAAAGCCTCGGGCG
The DNA here is from genome assembly GCA_006783085.1 of Colletotrichum shisoi. Lineage (NCBI taxonomy): Eukaryota > Fungi > Ascomycota > Sordariomycetes > Glomerellales > Glomerellaceae > Colletotrichum > Colletotrichum shisoi. The sequence continues at coordinate 14,456 of PUHP01000389.1, forward strand.
TCTGGGCCGGCAGGGGAAGTTGAAGGTCTTTGTCCGGTGTGTAGCTGGTTTGACTGGCCAGACGAAGCAACCAGACGGCCACGTATCGCATGAACCGAAGCGACAGCTCCTGCATCTTTTCGTCTAAAAACACGCCCTCTATGGCGTATTTCATCGCGATGGCCTTCTCCAGGACAGCCGTGTGCCGTTTGAGCGTCAGCTCAAACATAGCAAGCTGCGCCGGTTGCTGTTTTTAAGATGCATCAGCTTCAGCACAACTCGTAGTATACCTGGCACGATGCACAGCAGCCGGCGGAGACACCACTCACATTCTGCACCTTTGGCCGTTCGGCCTCCATGGCCGTAAGATGCTTCTCGTACCACTTGATGTCACGCTCCAAGCTCTTGAGCTTCGAGTTTGTCGCCTCACTTCCGTAGTGATGCGCGGCAAGGGTTAAGAAGAAGACTTCGGTGATAAAGTTGGAGTTGCCTTCAGTCTTCTTGGCGTAGAATGCATCAGATGCTGACTGGTCCGCGTTGAGCTTGGTTTCTTCTTTGATATCCACACGGGGGCTGCGCCGGAAGTATTCCACCTCGATTCTGTCGACCTTTGAAAAGGTGGTGTCCATGAAAGGCGAGCAGAAACGGTCCAGGATGACAGTCAAGTTCATCATGAAGCCGTCCGATGATACCTCCTTGGGATCGACCTGAATAGCCCTGCGCTTGTGATTGGTGTTGATTGCCGAGGCGAACCAGTCCAATACCCGTGTCCGGGTCTCCGTGTCCGCTCGGATGAAAGCATTGGCGATGGTAAATAGTTCGTCCTGGTGAACCCGTAGAATGGCTCGCAGGGCGTCTTGCGAGGGCGCGGCCCGGCTTCGGTCCAACCCTCGCGGGTTGGGAAAGTAGGTCAGCGTCACTTCGGACTGCAGAGGCGATAACCGGAAGAAGGGTCCCAGTATAGTCTCCCTTTCGACAAACGCGCCAGACTTCTGCGCCGTCATGAAGTTGGGGTGCTGTGAAAGGGCATTCAGCAGAGGCGGGAACTTGGTATACGACATCAATGCCTGTGAGCAAGCGTTAGTGTATTCGGCAAGTAAACCGTCGAGGTAACAGGCCAGGTCGGAAGATGCAGGAGGATGCCGCGCAGGAGGGCATAATGCTCCTGAAAAGGCGAGCCGTCGCGGGAAAACTTCAAGTATACGCCGAAGACAGACAACGAAGGGCACTCACGTTGATGTACGGTTTGTAATCGCTCTCCATAGTCAACCCAGACAGCTTAGTACTGATGGAATGCATGGCATCGGCGAACACGACCGGGAACTGTTCGTCCTCTGGGAACCGCTTGACGGCTTCCCGGAGGAAGTCCAAGCAGACGCCGTCATCCTGCTCATGTCCCCGCAGCAGGTATGGGACCAGGCTCTCGGGCTGCGACCGTCTGGGATGGTTGTAAGCATGGTCCCGGGGGCATTATACGCAAGGGCGTTTGACTTACCCAAAGAGATCGGGTATCGTGAGAGCGAACAAACAGTTGCTTACACACAGTCTCTTTGCTTCCTCCAAAATCTCTCTCTTTTCGGGCGTCTCCTTGACGATCTTGGACCGGATAATCCGCTTGAAGCAGGGAAGGAGGTAACCCAGGATCGGCTTTTCGGCGGGGACAGCGGTAACGGCCTCAAGCAGGGCGCTGTCGAGAACGGCAGCAGTGAGCTTCAGTGGCGATCCGTTCTCCTTCAGCTCCTGACCCGTCTCGGACAGAAAGTTCAGTTTGGGGCCGTTGATGTCGGTGACGCGGTCCGGGTCGACAGTGATGCGGAAGACGTGGCTGAGTATCCTGTCCGAGAAGTCTTCAACAGATTCTTCCGTGTTGGCCTTCTTCGCGGGGGCAGGCGCTGGGGCGCGGTCGTCGATCTTAGAAGAGCCTCGCTTCTGGGCACCGCCTTCTGTCGTCGGCGACGCAGCGCCTGCGGATCTAACGCCGAGCTGGGTGAAAGGGTTCGCGGCGGCGGGCTTCGGGGTAGAGGAAGGCGTCAGGTCTGCCGGGGACTTGCCTTTGGCTTCGCTCGTCGTTGCTGCAGTCGAGGTCTCGGCGTCGGTCTCTGGGTTTGGTGAGCTGTCTTCGGGTTTCGGGGATCTGGTCGACGAGCCGAGCTTGGCCAGCCGTCGAAGTCGGATCTAGGCAGCATATAGTTAGAATCGTAGACAATGTAAGGGGATTCCGTGCAGCTGCCAAGTTGCCGCCACTGCTTGCAAGCCTCGTCGCTGGTGCCGTGGATGCCACCTTTGCTGGCTCATTTCAACTGCGTTATTCAGGCGTCGCCGCCATAGGCGTGCCAAGACGACGGCGAAGGGGACGCGGCAGCGAGAGCCAACAGTATGGAGGACAACACCAAAGGCGACTGAAGCCTAGACGGACCAGGGAAAAGGTATCGGGGAGCTCTCCTACATCGTTCATCTTCTTGGAATCGGGCGCGTCTGGCGCCTGGTTGTTCTCGTTAGGATCCATGGTAGGCTAGCCGTCGGAATCAATGGGTAGTGAGTGGTAGCTCGCGGCGAGCTCGACGATACTAAGCCTAGCTTCCTGGGACGAGGCTGAGACGGAAATTCGAGATTGAGGCCGGAGTGTGCACAGAGAAGGGAAAAGCAAGTCGGACGGATGTTGGTTGACGGTCAGGGCCTGGTAGGTGTACCACGACTGGTCGCGGGGAGCAAGTCAGTGACGGGCACCGGGGCAGGCGACGAGAGTGGGGCACGCGGCGGAATTCAGGGACTGTGGTGCACTAGTGCCTGTTAAGTCCGACGCGTGGAGCCCCTCCGATTAGCGGACAATCCACTGAACTCAAAGTCCGCCAGAGTACACTGGGAGAGGCAGCAGCCAACGACTCATGAGATGGGTTTTTGTTTACGACAAGTGTAGAGAATTTGGATCTGTCTATGATCGGGGCCATGTTTTGCTTCCCTTTGTGCATCCCGGCAAATGTCGCCGTTTGCTACCCCGGGGCCCTTCCCTCCTTCAACACCGGATCGAGACATTGTCAAAAACGTGCTTTCCCTCTAGACCCCTAAACTCTTTCCTCAGTCTCGACGACATCGGCCACCAGGCAGCTTCAGACGAACAGATGGAAAAAGTAGGTGCCTGTTGATGGGTACGTCATCGCAAGTGGCGACGGAATCCAGGGACAGCAGCAGAGAGGGGGTAGAGCTTTGGCGGGGGCAAGACAATGTATGGGTGAGCGAGCGCCTTGGTCCTTGGATCTTTTCTAAGTTTTCGTCAAACGCAACCTGTGACCGGTGCCGACCTCCAGATTGAATGTTGCATGCTTACTTCCACGTGTTCGGCCATCGTCTTGACTGACTGTGGTATACCTACTTTGGGCGAAACAACTCTCCTGATCAGCCATTACGAACATGAGCAGAGATATGGCATTGCAAATGCGCATTCTTGTGTCACTCTACTCGGTATAAGATAGCCAATTTGGTTTCAAAGGGCGGTTTACTAGGTAAGTAGCATACAGCCGCCAGGGTATTTCCGCGTCGTTCCATGTCGTGCATCGCAACCCCGTTGCCCAAGTCCCTGAACGCCAAAAAATTCGAAAAAAGTCTTACTGGTACATGAGCCCGCGCGCCTGACAGAAAAGAAAGAAGCAATGCCCAGGATCAGTATCATCATCCAAAGGGGGTGGTGCTTTTCCCGCGGCCTCCATTTTCATTCACCGGCCTGCGGGCTCTGGAAAGCGCGGGTGCAACCCAAGGTCCAGCTAGCAATTTATATGTGCAAAGTCGCGTGTTGGTTTAGAGCCACATGTGTCTGGGTGGTTTTCAAAGCCGAGGGATGCCGTTTGATCCGTCGCTCAGTCTTCGAGACGTTGACGGGCCGGCTTCGCCATCGCTGCCGGAGCTGCCGCGCGTGCGGCTGGTGCTGCTGACACTACGATTGGCCAGACGGCTGCGCTCGACTTCCTCGCGGCTCTTGTTCATGAGCCAGGCCATGTGCATCTTTAGTATGCCCAGGTTGCTCCTGATCTCGGTGATCTGGTCCTTGATCGGCATGACCTGGTTCAAGACCATGACCGTCTGGCGCCCTTCCAAGTCGGTCAGCTCCTTCTTGAGCTCCTCCATGCGGCGTTCCGTGTCTTCGTATATGGTCATGACGGCCTCGGTGGATTTCAACTTTGGACCGCCTTGGGCGTTGTTGAGGCTGAAGACGTCGTCCCACGAGATGCAATCGCGCCGCTCGTCCTTCAGTTCCATGATCTGCCTCTCCTGCTCTTCCGTCTGCCTCTGCAGCTTCTCGATCTGTTTCTCTTGGGCTTTGACCTTCTCGCCCACGACGGCAACGACCTTGTAGATGCAGTCATCTTGGTGGGCGCCCAGGATCATGCGAAGCGCCTCGTGTGTGCAGCCGTAATCGACATATTTGCAGGCAACCGACGCCTCTGGACAGCTGCTATCGCGGTGTTGGCTGACTTCGGAGAGCTTGATCGTCTCGCCGCAGTCGGAGCAGCTCGTCGTATTTTTGGTACACTTCTTATTGATGTGGTCCGCCATGGACGCCGCCTCCATCTTGTCTTCGCAGTATTCGCATGTCTGCTCGAAATGCCAGCACTTGCCCGAGACTGCAAGCCACTGCTGCACCCTCTTGTCGCAGGCCTTGTCGGGACAGTCGTGCAGCGTATACCTGCAGTTGATGGTGTGCTTAACAACCTCCTCACGCTTCATCTTTTCGCTACATCCTCGCTCAGTGTTGGGGCACTCGACAACCAGGCTGTCGAGAATGTTGGTCAAGAGTCTCGACGTCTTGCAGTCCCTGGCGCGAAACCTGGTGCGGTCGATGGGGCATGTATCGGATGAATGGAAATGGCGCTTGAGGCATTCGAGACAGAAGGTATGGTCGCAGGGCGTGATTATGGGGGTAATGACGGGAAGCTTGCAGATGGGACAGAGAAGGTTATCGTCGGGCTCGTCAGCGTACAGCAAGGCGGAGAAGTCGAGCAATTCCCTGACTTTGCTGGGGCTGATGGAGTGTCGCAACGCTTCCCGAGTAGATATTTCTTCGACCGGCCACTGGTTGGGAGGAGTTCGTGCTGGGTTGCCAACGATATGATCAGCTGGGTGCTCAACGATGGGCTCTCGTTTCTCTAAGATCCGGGGTGATACTCACGCGTCAGAGGGATGGCGACTCCCTCGAGCGACCGCACGGCCTCTTCGACGAGGTTGTGGACGAGATGGGTAGTGGCAGAGCCGTCGCCAGGAAAGCCGGGATGTGACATGATGGGTGGGTGCTCTGGTTGCCAACCTCTGCTGTATTTGGGACTCTACCTATGCAACGCAGCGACACAGATCACAAGATGTCCCGGAAGACCATGGTTTTGGAGCGCGGGGCTGGAGGGTGATGAGAATAGGTTGCTTGCGGGTATTTTGGGTGTATTCCAGGCAGTGACGAGATGACGATGCTTCCTTGTGGATATCTGTTCCGGGGGGTGGGTAGTGCTGCCGACGATGGGTTGCGCAGGAGCAATTCCCAAGGGACATGGGAGGAGGAGGGAAGGGAAACTATCCGTACTTTGGAGGCAATCCCATCCAGTAAATCCGTCCCGCCTCGCGCCCGTCGGCAAGCATGGAACCTTCAGTAATCGCAGGTACCTTCCTCTGTGCTGTAGGCACGGCAGGAAAGGAGGTACCTACTTGACAGGTGGAGAGACAGTGACGTGACTCGAGCCGAGGGCGCGATACGCCGATAAGGATCGGTAGAGCCTATCGAGTTTAGCACAGTGTTTTAGCTTGGGCACTGTATTTCGACACAGTCCCCGCACATGGCATTTAGCATTCAGCATTGCATTTAGCATTGTATTTAGCATTTGGCGGCTGTCAGCCAAATCCCAAACCGCATCTTTTCCTCCCCCAGCGTCTCGCAATCTTCTTTATTCAACACTGTCGGGAAACGGAGATTCGCATGCCCATATCGCCAATGACGTAGAGAAAAGGGCTCGTGTAACCATCCCGGTCGAAACAAGCGCCCTCAGTTCAACACAGCAACGCAAAAGCTTGCCTCGACTCTAGTGCATTGCAGTCGTCTGCTGTGCCCCAGACGAAATGTATGTCCTCGTCCAACACATGAAATGAGGCATTGCGATACTGGCACCAGGCAGTGAACATGTCGGGTTATCACGGCACGGCCGTAAGCATTCACTACAAGTGGACAAACATTCCCCTTCTCCCCTTCCGTGCTCCGACTCGTTAGACACAGCATCATTCATTCGAGTTGTTCAGACTCTACACTCGGCGGCTTATCGTATGTGGCTGCCTGTGATGGGAAGGGATCTATAGCGAAGCAAGAGGCTCGAACACACCGTCTTTCTAACTTTCTCTTTCTTTCTTGTTTCCCTTTTATCTCGCTTTGGGTCATACTGACAGAACGGTATAGTATGTATGGGCCAGGCGTCGGAAGACGATCGCCATCAAGTCATCAACTAGAAAGCAAACGCTTCTTCGCCCAACGTCTCAGACGGCCTGGTTCGATTGCTACCCGGGGATTTGCGGCTGACGCCAAGCGGATGAATCCCCAGTTGGATCAAGACACTTTCTAGGCAGTCAACACGGAAGGACCTTGATCAATGCGTATACAATATCTGACTTGCAGACCTCACAAACAGCACCTCGTCACTGGTCTAAATCGGGCCGGTCATCAACGCCAACAAAGTGTCGCGTGCATATCCAGCATGGACACTTTGAATCTTACGTGAGACTCGCCAATCCATCGCGCCAAGCCAACGTTGTCATGCATCGAAGCGAGACAGACAATCAAGCTGTTCTCTCCGACGTGTCACTCTGTCTCAAACTGAGGGTTGGCCGCGGCCGCTCGCTCGAACGCCCTGTTGTCGCCAATCCAACCTCGCGGCGCTAAACCACAGTCAGTGGTGGCATCGCCGTGCTCGATCCTGGACCCTGAGCAGCTCCAGCTGCAGCCCCTCCCCAACCCATTTTGCGACCTCCTCCAGCTGGACCCGTATGAGGTTTTCAGATATAGCCCTGCCGCTGCTCTGCAGCCAACAGCAACAGCGTATGCAAATCATCAAGCGGATTATGCTAGGCGAGCCGCGTGGCCCCTCCGATATTGAGTGATCAGAAATCCTATCGCCTGCTTCATTCGCTCCTTTGCGAACCAACGCCGTCCGGCTCGGTCCAATTTACCCACGGCTGAAGCCCCGCCAATACCCTCCCCCAGATATCTTACTGCGTGGTGGCACACGGAAGCTATTGCAAGTCCGTCAGCCCTAGACGCCGAGGTGGAGGGCTGGTGGTGGTGGTGGTGGTGGTGGCGGGATGGCGGAGGTTGGGGTGCTGCAGCAAGCTCACTCATGCGAGCCAGATGTCACTGCTTGCTTGGCTTCATACGGCGTGGAACTATTTAATCCTGGCTACGAGTCGCTCCAAATCCCGAGTGAGTGACGAGATGGTGCTTCAGTCACTTTTTACTAAGCTGTGAGAGGCCATCCTTCTTGTCCGGATTTTCAAGACGTCTTCATTCTCCGTCCATTCTTCAGGTTTCTATATCCTACAGATCGTCACGTCTTACGCAGCCTGGGTCCAACATGGCAACTTACGGAGACCCCCCGCCCACCGTGCCGCCTCCTGTGTCATCCAGCAAGCGCTCCAAGAAGGCGCCTCAGGAGATACTCTCTGACTTCTGGGACAAGTTCCATTCAAAACACCCCGGAAAGGTGACATCCGTCTTCCCCCGGTCTCTCTACGCCTCTCTGCCCCCCTCCTTCCAAGCGAGGGGCGCTTCGTCCGCCCGCAACGCTCAAGAATCGTATGAGGCCGCCGCCCGTGAGTGCCGGGAAAAGGTGAAGCGCATCATCCGCGAGTGTGATCGCACCAACGAGAAGTATACCGACGCCGACTTCGACATCGAGCGCGACCCCTACAGCAACTGTCTCAACGGCCTCATCCGCGACGGGGACTTTGGCCCTGGTGGCAGCGGCGCCGCCGTCGTTGACGGACCCAACGTCAGCAGCTGGGACGTCAAGAATAGCCTCGACACCCTTGCTGCCGCCCAGGTCCTGGGCCCCAACTCCACCATCCCCTTTGACCCGGTCGCCGTGGGTCGCTTTCTCGCAAGCGATGCCATTTGGAATCCCCTTGCCAACGCGGGAGATCGTTCGGGAAACCGTTCGGGAACGAGGAAGGGGGTAAAGTCTGGCCCTGTCAAGGCCTCGAAGCGCGGCGGTGTCCGGGGCGGTGAATGGTACAGCCCAGGGTCGATCCATCGTGTCGACTGGATATTCGAGTCGCCTCAGTTCACAGTCAACGGCTATTCCTCCTCCGACATCAAGCAGGGCGCCAACGGGGATTGCTGGTGGCTCGCTGCCGTTGCAACCATTGCACACCGCAAGGACCTCATGCAGAAGGTTTGCGTTGCGCGGGACGAGGAGTGCGGTGTGTACGGCTTCGTGTTCCAGCGCGATGGCGACTGGATCTCGACCGTCATCGACGACAATCTGTACCTCACGGATTCTGATTTCGACTTCTACGGTGATGTGTACGATGCCAGCGGCAAAAAGGCCCGGCTGCACCGCAAGCGCAACCAGACGGGGTCTGACGCGTTATACTTCGCCCGGTGCGAGGACCAAAACGAGACGTGGCTGCCCTTGCTTGAGAAGGCCTACGCCAAGGTCCACGGCGACTACGAGTCCATCTCGGGCGGCTGGCCAGGCGAGGCGGTCGAGGATATGACGGGTGGTGTCTCGTCGACCATCGCCACCAACCGAGTGATGCGCAAGGAAAAGCTCTGGAAGGAGCTTGTCAACTCGGATGGCGAGTTCGTCTTTGCTCTGGCCGCCATGGGCACCGGTTCGGACTGGCGGAAGAGCGGCCTCACACTTGAGCACGCGTACTCGATCCTCCAGTCCCGGGAAGAAGTAGACGAGGACGGCAGGAAGGTCCGCCTCGTGCAAATCAGGTAAGCCCTCTCTCGCATACCAGAAATTGTCCCAACTTGAAGGGCACGCCTGGCTAATGTCCCACCAGAAACCCCTGGGGCGAACGATCCGACGGCGGCGTCGGCGAGTGGAACGGCCCCTGGTCCGATGGCTCCAAGGAGTGGACGCCGTACTGGCTGAAACGCTTCGACCACACTTTTGGCGACGACGGCGTCTTCTGGATGTCGTACGAAGATATGCTGTCGACCTTTATGTATATTCACCGCACCCGGCTGTTCGACGAGAAGTGGACCGTCGTGCAGCAGTGGACGTCGGCCAATGTCTCTTGGGTCACGGGCTACCTTCAGACCAAGTTCATCGTCGAGGTGAAGAAGTCGGGCATGGTCGTAATCGTTCTCACGCAGCTCGACGACCGGTACTTTCAAGGCTTCGAGGGCCAGTATTGGTTCGAACTGCACTTCGTCCTGCAGAAGGCGACCCCGGAAGCCGCGGGCGACGGCGCCAAGGACGGCGCCAAGGACGGCGCCGAAAGCAAAGACGCCCCCGAGCCGGAGCAGATCTGCCGCGTCCGGCCCGTGCACAAATGGGAGAACCGGTCCGTCAGCTGCGAGGTCGATCTCGAGCCGGGCGTGTACGAGGTCCTCCCCAAGGTCACGGCCGCGCGCCACCACAACGGCGACGCCACGAAGCCCGTCGAGGACGTCGTCAAAGAGTACGCGGAGCGCAACCCGCAGAAGCTGCGGCAGGTCGGCCTGCAGTACGACATCGCGCACGCCAAGGGGGGCGTGCGGGACGAGGACGAGCTGATGGAGAAGAAGAAGCTCGAGGCCAAGGCGAAGAAGGAGAGCAAGAAGGCCAAGAAGAAGAGGAAGCAGAGGAAGGCGCTCGGCATTGCTGCCAAGGTGCTCGAGGATTCGGCCAAGGTTGTGTCGGACATGGCGAACGAGGGCAAGAAGACGGACGAGGCCAAGGGCGAAGTCAAGGCGGGGCCGAAGACGGATTCTGGGCAGGAGAAGGAGAAGGAGAAGGAGAAGGAGAAGGAGAAGGAGAAGGAGAAGGAGTCTACTGGCAGCAGCCAAAAACCTGCCACCATGGACGATAAGCCAGCGGATCTCGCCAGTTCCTCCAAACCCGCCGAAGGACCCACGACGGAGAAGCCTGACGAGAAGAAAGACGAAAACGTGGAGAAAAAGAAGGACGAGAAGAAGGGGGAGGATGCCGCCACGGCCGCAGAGACTCCCGTCGTACCCCCGCCGGCAGCCAAAGGTGCAGAGGCCCCCGAAGAGGCGTCGGCCGAGAAGGAAGACTCGGAGTCGGACTCGGACGCCGAATCCGCCGTTGAAGACGACGACGACGACGAAGTGACTGGCACGCCCTGGAACGCCGTCTGCGTGCTCGGGCTGCGGGTGTACGCCCGAGACCCGGATGTGGCGATCAAGCTGACCACGCCGAGCAACGCGGAGGAGGCCGCGAGTCTGACTGTCGACGGGGAGGCCGCCGGTGCGACTGCGTAGAGAAGGATGTGTGTGTGTGAGTGTGTTATGATTGATGAGATTTTGACAGGGAATGTTGTGATGTCTTTTTCTTATCGTTTCCTTAGTTGGGCGTAGACGGACGTCGTGGCATACCAGAGTTGCCGTCGTCTATGTCTCCGAATTGGACCCAACTATAAGCGAATACTCAGCGGCAGTCTCAACGGCAGCCGCTTTCAAAGCCAGAGTTTGACTCGTTTCCCAGTCAGATATGCCTTGATACTGTCGTTGTCCCCCTTTTGAACCGGAGGCAGTGCCACCAGTTGCCGGGTCGACCTTGGACAGTGTCAAGGCAAGATTTGAGTCTAGGAGCACGTTTCCATCACCCAGGTCGGTCTTCTTCATTCAAGGTGCGTACAGTCTGACGCGAGACGCTGCCCTTCGGCATGCTGCCAACCACGATGATGTAGCCCGCTGTGATATACACTCGGTCCTTGCCGGATAACACGTACGTATAGACCCTTCTTCTTCAAGTTGTTTCGCTGTCTGAGGATAAGGAACTGGGACAGTTGTTTGTCAACGACGTGCACACCCCTGCCTGGGACGTCATGTCCCGATTCTGAAGAGAATGTATTCTTAGAGACTCTTCAAACTCGAGACGCGGTCTAAAGGCGCCGAAGACAACAGCGAAGAATGGGACGACGTGACGGTATACCCCCTAGACTCTATTCACTATTCACAGTGTGCAATTTACTCACTGTCTTTCTACATGAGACATGCCGCCGTGATTCTAGATTCTACCGGAAAAGCCAGCGGTTCTTTCGGCCTCAAAGTCCGTCACTGGAAACTATCCGGGTTTTTTATCTCCCCCCCCCTTTGGATAGTCAGACCTCTAGAGTATTCTCTTCTCACAACGTCCCCCGTCCTTTGCCTTTGCCTCCGGTTTGTCCCCAAACGGGCAGATTCTGAACGAACCTCAGGTAAGGGGGTTTCAACACCGAAGGCCTCAACCAGAGCCCCCCTCCGAACAGACAGGCGTCTTAACACGACGCCAGTGGTTGACCGAGAAAAGAGGTCTCGTGTGAATCGCGACACAACTGACAGAGCCCCCGCGAGGCAAAAGTCTAAACGCCCGCATTGTCAAACAACCAAAACCCCCCCGGTCCCGAAACATGCTCAACAAGCCTCGAGCTTGAGTGGCCGCCTCTCGACAACCGACCCTAGGCCGCCGCCGTCGTCGTCGCCAACAGCCCCCGGTGCCTGGCGACGACGGCCTCGACCTCCTCGACCAGCTCCTCCTTCCGGGCCGCGGAGCACCAGCTCCCCTCGACGGCGCCCGTCGCGATGCCCCGCCACTCGTCGACGCTCAGGCCGAAGGCCTCCTGCACGGCGCAGTAGTTCTCGAGGACGTAGCCGCCAAAGTAGGCCGGGTCGTCGCTGTTGATGCTGAAGCGCACGCCGCGGTCGAGGAAGGTCCGGATGGGCATCTCGCGCATCTCGCGCACGCCCCGCAGCACGACGTTGGACACGGGGCACAGGCTCAGCAGCGTCTTGCGCGCGGCCAGCCTCGTCATCAGCGCGTCGTCCTCGGCCGCGCGGCGCCCGTGGTCGACGCGCTCGACGTCGAGGTCGTCGAGCGCCGAGACGACGAAGGCGGCGGGCCCCTCCTCGCCGACGTGCGCCGTGCGCCGGATGCCGGAGTCCCGGGCGGCGTCGTAGACGGGGCGGAACATGGCGGGCGGGTAGGGCGCCTCGCTGCTCGACATGCCGAGGCCGGCGACGGTGCCGTCCCGGAAGTGGCCGGCGTCGCGGGCCTCGAGGAACATGCGCACGGCGTCGTCGACGGGGCAGTGGCGCAGCAGGCAGACGATGTACTCGACCGTCATGCCGAAGTCGGCCTCGGCGCGGCGGCGGGCGCGGCGCAGGCCGTCGACGACGGTGGCGTAGGCGACGCCGCGGGCCGTGTGGGCCTGGGGGTCGAAGAAGACCTCGGCGTGGCGGACGTTCTGGGCGTGCGCCTTGGCGAAGTAGGCGTACCCCAGCTCCTCGAAGTCGGCGGCGGTCAGCAGCACGGAGAAGCCGATGAAGTAGTAGTGCAGGAAGTCGTCGAGCGAGGCGAAGTTGCGGTAGCGCTCGTACAGCGCCTCGACGCCGGCGAAGGCCGGATCCCTGTCGGCGGCGGGCAGGGGGATGCCGTTCTGCGCGGCGAGGCGGAACAGCAGCCCGGGCGCGAGGGAGCCCTCGATGTGGATGTGGTGCTCGCACTTGGGCAGATCGACCAGCAGGTCGTGGAGGGCGTCCTTGCACATGCCGGGCGGCTTGTTGGCTGTGACTTAGTGTGTGTGTGTGTGTGTGAGATGGAGCGTGTAAGCGTTGAAGTAAGGTGCGTGTGTGTGTGTGTGTGTGTGTGTGTGTGTGATGTCCGAGTATCCCAAGATTGAGCTTCCCGAAATCGAATTCCCCCAAGAGGTTTAGGAACGTGTCGTGGAGGAGATAGACTATGACTCCAGCCAAGGATGAGAGAGATAGGGTGTGAAATGTGTGAGACGGAGCGTGACGACGATGTAAGGTGCAGACAGAGATGTTTCACCCGCCAAAGTCTGCCCAAGCCCCCCCCCCTCGTTCACGAAACAAACTTCTAGAAGTCTGGTAGACGAACGCACGGCTTGGTAAATGTACGATGTGATGTGTATCTGCCACCGAAAAGCTTGGTTTGCCTGTTAACCTTTTCGAGTCCTGCCGTTGGATTCCGATTCATAGGTTATTTTTTGGGGGGGGGGGTTCGAGATCAAAAAGTCAAATATCCATCTGTCTGTCTGTCTGTCTGTCTGTCTGTCTGTCTGTCTGTCTGTCTGTCTGTCTGTCTGTCTGTCTGTCTGTCTGTTCTCTTCGGACCGGCTGGTTTATACGTTATACGGCCGCCATCCCGTGTGGTGTCGGCGAACGCCGTTCCTAGTCTGGCGGCGGAACACGGCGAAGTGAGCAGCGTTTAGGGCAGCACTAACGACGTCCGGCGGCTCGTTTTGCGGTCCCGGCAACACCTCCTTGGAAAGATAGACAGCGAGTCCTCCCCGACAAGGCATCTTGTCAGTCTCCCAAGGCGGTTGGTTGCCATGATGAATCAGGTCCCAGGAGACGAAACACCCCCAAAATCATACGGTGTACAGAGTTCGTAGACCTGGGTAATGTGCGGAGTGTACGACCAAGAAACACCATGTTGTGAGACCGATGCTCATGATAGGGTTCCCCCTGGTCCTGATCAAGCCCGCCCAAAAACTGTCTTTCAACCGTCCCGGTTTTACACTTTGCCCATCGTTCCTCTCACTTTCTTTTTTTTTTTCCCCCTTCTTTTTTCGGCAACCCCCCCCCGCCCCCCCCCTGGCGACGCCCTGCGGCATTAAACGCACGACCAACGCAGCCGTCGAACGACAGGACGGTTTGACATATCCATGTTGAAGCGGGCTAAGGAACGGTATGTAGCATCTGCCGTGGGGAGGGGGAGGGGGGGGGGGACATTGGATGAAGCGATTTCTTCTATGACGAAACAAGCTCTGCAAGTCCAAAGTTCGCTTGCGATCGGAGAGCGAGCGCCGAGAGAGGGCTGGCTAGTCGACATTTGGCCGATGAGACCGTCTCGTCGATTCAACCCTCTCTTTCTCCTCTTTTTCTTTTTCAGGCCCTCGACGTCGGGAAGAGGGCAGCCGACAGCAGGCAGAATGTATGCCCGTGGAAACGGGCGTCCTCCTCTTCGGGAAACCGGACGAAGAGATAACAACGTTCAGAGACCATGGACGACGTCGAGGCCGGACAACGACAGCAGCCGTAAGTACGCCCCGAACCTGACGGCAGCTAGTCCCAGTTGTCTCATACCACACAGCGCTGACATCATCATTGGAATTAGTCTTCAACTTCTTCAGTCAGCTTCTTCAACCAGTTTCTTCAGCCAGCTTCTTCAGCGGCTCGTGTCTCTTGTAAGATTGGTTCAGGTACCAAATTACACTATAGTCTACTGGCCAATTCCTCATTGGCTTTTCTCTCTCTCTCTCTCTCTCTCTCTCTCTCTCTCTCTCTCTCTCTCTCTCTCTCTCTCTCTCTCTCTCCTCTC
>PUHP01000390.1:18534-30693 GCA_006783085.1 Colletotrichum shisoi
GGGGGGGGGGGGGGGGGGGGGGGGGTTCATGCATGCATGGCCTGCCAGGGTGGGGAGAGGATGGAGGAAAGCTCACGATCCGTCTCCGAGGGACGTCGATTGTGCGACCGGATCGTCTTGGGTCACTGATGCATTGCGATGGCGTTGGGGATCAAAAAAAAGGGGGGGCGAGAGAGTGAGGAAGAAAGCAGACAAAAAGGAGACAAGAGGATAATTATGTCGATATAGAAACGGGACCTTTACCCGAACCCATCTTACGAGGTGCTGCGGACATGAAGAATTGGAATACCCTCCAGGTCTCTCTGGTTCAACCCTACAAAGGCATTATTGCCCGTCACCTCATCCTCGTCATGAGATTCCTCATCAGGGGCGGCCGGGGGACATCGCAGAGAGGGCCCCAGCAGAGCATGTTGCCGTTGATGCGCCCCTCCCTCCCTTCCCCCCTTTCCCTTCCCCCCTTTCCCCCTTCAAGAGCTCCGTCTTCTTTTCCACGTACAATTCGTCTTCCAACAAGTGGGTTCCTCTCGGACTGGACGAAAAGAGTGTATGTAGCCACCCGCCAGACAGAAGAGAGCCCATCACCCCACACGCCACAACCCTGGCGGTCAGGGAAGACGGTCCAGAAACTCGCCCAGCAACCTGTTCGTCCCCGCCGCGTCCTCGAGCATGACCCAGTGCCCCGTGCCGAGCACCTCGAGGCGGTACCCGGCCCCGGCCCACGGCCTCGTCATCTGGTCCTGCAGCCCCGCAGTCGTCATCTCGTCCCGCCCGCACCCGACCACCATCACCGGCACCCGGATCCCCTTCTCCATGTCCCTCTCGTCCTCGAGCGAGAGGTTGTCCCGCAGCGCCCTGTACCAGTTCGTCGGCCCCGTCCACCCGCCCTCCCGGAACACGGCGGTCTTCTCCCGCAGGTAGGCCTCCGTGGCGAAGGCGTCCCCCGCCGCCGCCGCCGCCGCCGGCGCGACCACGCAGATCGCGGAAACCCACTCCCTTGCCCTCCCCCGCGGGCCCAGGTTCGCCGCCATCACGCCGGGCGGCGCGTGCATCAGCGACACCACGGACGCAGCCTCGCGGTCCATCAGCGCGACGGCCTCCGGCCCGCCCGCGAAGAGGTCCCAGTAACGGAACCGCTCCTCGCCCGTCGCCGCATCCGCCGTCGCGCGGTTGATCGCCTCGATGTCGAACCGCCCGCCCGGCGGGGCGTACCCGACGTCCAGGAACACGAGCCGCCGCCGCGGCAGGAGGTGGCACAGCCGGCTCAGGAACCAGGAGACCAGGTCGTGGCCCGCGCCGACGACGGCGCGGCCCGCCAGGCCATCGGCGTCGAGGATGGCGGCTTCTAAGGGATTAACGTCCGAAGCAGAAAGTCAGCGAAATGATTCCGGCCGGCCTTCGACTAAGACGGTGCCTTACTTGGCGATCCTTCGCTCCCGTTCCCCCTCCCCCTTCGATACAAACGCCATTAGAGTAGGTAGTCTCATCTGTTGCAGCACACGGGTTATCGATAGCTCGGGGCTTTCCTTATTCGCGGGGGAATGTTGCAGGAAATCGCTTCCACACTGCTTTAAAGCCGTCTCCGAACACTCCGTCCACATCAAATTGGGGTTCATATCCAAGCGTGCCAACAATTAAAACGCCTAGCTAGTCTTATTGTGCCACACGGACGCCAGAACTACATTCGGAACGCAGACGTGTTACTGCAAGTCAATCTAGACATGATTTTTGACAGACTAAACTACTAAACGAATGTGAATGGTGCGAATTCCAGAAATGGCTACCCCGCGAACAGGTGAGGGCAATGTTGAACCAGCCCTCTTAATTTGATGAAGCATCCTCTCGCCAGAGATGTTGAATCCCCCCCCCGAGTGCCAAAACTACGTAGCAATTGTTCGTGTACGCCACCTGCGCAAGTCTTGCTGGTGATATCTCATCTTGACAGCGAATCTTCCCCTGCTTGATCGACCTGATCAATAGTCACTTCCTCGACTCATAATCTCCTTGCTGGACTCCCGCAGCAGGATTGTCTAGCCGCAGAGTTAGTCGTTTGTTCTGTAGTCTTGCAAAAAAAAACAAAAAAACACCCAAAAACCAGACCAGTGGTGAAACCTACATGCTCAAACTGCGAGGAGTACGACCCCTTGATGTCTGCCAGCGGTGCGTACGACTCAAGTACGCCGTTCGAAACCAGACAGTTCAACTGTGAGAACATCACCTCATTAGCAGGTTGACCTCCCATCGTCACCAGATATGGAACACCGGAAAAACTCACCCCGGCCAAATAGCGCTCCAGGCCAAGACGGTCCAGGTAACGTCGGCAGAAGACAATGCTCCCGAACTGCTCCCTGATCGTCTTGTACAGGCGGTTCGCAGAGGCGAAGGGCAGCCTCACTTGCGCGGGAGCGTCATGCTGCAGCCCGTACCCGTAGACGCCGACCTGAATACACACAGTCAGCCGATCACTCTCTTCTTGACTGCCGTCTCAATATGTACGGAATTACTCACATCGTCATACAGCTTGCCGCGGCCCGTCGTCCCAAAAGTCTCAATGGCAAAGATCTCTCCCTCCTCCATCTTGGTCTGGTCGTTGTTCCGGATGAAGGGAATCGACTTGCCGCCGTGGATTCGGTAGCGCTTGATGTCGTGGGCGCAGATATTGCGCACCGCCCGGACGGGGTATGTCTTGCCGCGGATCTCGACCTCGTAGCTCTCCATCGCCCCCTGTATCTCGGCGCTGACGTCGCAGATGCGGACATCGATCCCAGCAGCCTGAGAACGGTTATTCGCCGTAGAAGCAGAGGTTGCGAGTGTGCGTGTGACGCTCACCTTGATGCCCGAGTTCGTCGCATCTCTAGCCGCAGCCAAGAGGTTATCGTACGTCGGGTCGAAGCTCATGGTGAAGGCACTGTCGACGATCCACCCGTTGACTTGCACGCCGTAATCGACCTTCATGACGTCTCCGTACTGCAGCACGACATCCTTCTGCCCGGGGTTCGGCGTGTAGTGCGCCGTCTCATTGTTGAGGCACAGCCCCGTGAGGAAACCCATGCCAGACCGTAGATTGTCGCCGGGCTCGATTCCCTGGTTCGCCAGAAGCGAGCGTACGCCGTCCTCGATGCCAGTCGCGATATCGAGGAGCGTCCAACCGGGCTTGACCGTCTCCTGGACCCAGTGACGGACCTGGCGGTGCACCTCGGCGGCCTTGCGGTAGTCGTTGAGCAGCTCCGGATCTTCGAGGTGCCGGCGGGTCCGGTAGCGCAGCTTCGCGGCCGTCGTGCGGGACGTGTTCACGGTCGCGGGAGGGGCCTTGTCGTAGGCGAGATACTCGCCGGCTGGGTACTCCCCGGAAGGAAATATGTCGATCAGCGGCACCCTCGGGGGCGACGACTGCTGCTTTGTAACGGCAGCAGACTTCTTCTTCCTTTGGCTTCTTCTTCTTCTTTGGGCCGCCATCAATCTTCAAGGGTCTGGAGCCAACGTCATCATCGTCTTCTTCGTCGTCATCGTCATCACCCTGGTCTCCAAGACTGGCATCACCATCGCGGGAGAGATGTGCGCCGCGAGGTTCTCCGCCAGCGGAGGAAGGGCTGGCTGAGAGTGGACCGCCTGTGGATAGAATGTAAGTATACATCACACGCAAACACGGGTCTGCCGATCATCATACCATTGCCTCCAGGAATCTGGTCATCGGGTGTTTTGGAGCCCATTCCGACATAAAAGGCCGGACTGCCGGATTGGAAGATGGAGCAATGATGGAGTGGAAGAAATCTGTATGGGAAGGAAGAGAGGATGACGAGAGTGAGGAGAGGGTCGAGCAGAAGCGCGCCTTTGTATTCCCTTACGAACGACGAGAGGTAAAGAGGTGGTCGGATTTTTTTACCTGGTGCTTGTCAATCAAAGGGCGTGGGGGCGCTTGTCAACCGACGTCTGTGGTTGACGGGTTGTTGCGAGAAAGTGAAGCCGAGGCTCGATGGCAAGACTAAACGAAACCGACATGATTTCCCGAAGCAGGCGCGGAACCGCCTTCCCTCAGGAGGTTTTTGTCGCCTAAACAAGCCCGCAACTGTTTCTCAATGGTGGGCGGTAGCGGTCGAGATGGGTGAGGGAACCGTTTCCTCTGATAAAGCTCTCTACTGTCGTTAAGCCAATCCCTAGCTGACGCATAGTCGCTGGAGTATCGTATAAAGACGATCTCGTTAAGATGAGAAATTGTTCACGTGGTTTACGGATGGTCTAGATGGCTCCCCGTATCTATCTACATCAATGAGGGAGAACACTTCGTGAGACACTTGCACGGCTATCAGGGCACCCCAAAACCAGTTTATGCCCCACAAATGAATCATATGTCGACGGGGGGACTTCACGATAGACGCTGATGAGCAAAGCCTACATTTTGAACGTGGAGAAATGGCATTCCGGCTGTTTACAGCATTACCAACCCATCCCTATCATGTCAAGAACACCCCGTAGCCCGAGTCATGTTTTGCGCTTCATTCACTCAAAACCCTCGCCCCATTCAATCCTGAAAACCCAATTCCGCATCCAGCAAACAGAGTACAATTACATGACCACCCGTGGGAGAACGCCGCGCCGTGAATCATGTGCGACCGTCGCCGTCGTGAGCTAAGTAGTGCCGATGACGCCTGGAGCGACCGGCGCCTATGTCGATACGGCTCATTTCCTGCATCAGCGCCCACTCGTTGTCGCCGTTCGCGCCGCTCATGACGGGCAGAGGGACCTTGGCAGGGATAGGAGGTGCGCTGCCGCCATAGGTCCCTCCCGGAGAGCTGCCGTACTGTGGCGCGTGGTTTTCGCTGGGGTAATCCCAGGTGCTCGCCCTTGGCAAGCGTGGTGGTGTGAAGTCACTACCGCCGCCCTGGTAGTTGTGTGATGAAATGGGAGCCAGGGGGCTGGATCCCGCCGGTGAGGTCGAAGGAAGAGCTGACGTGCGCTGCGTCTTCTTCTGGAGTCGGTTCCGGCTACCATTGTTCATAGTAGGGGGGGTGCCGGGGATGTGGTACGGCTCCGATCCGTACGTCACAGGCGAGGAGGCTTGGGACTGGGGCCGGGCTGCGATACGAAGCTGACGACGGCCGCTCGTGGGCATGGGCTGAGCGCCGCCAGGAGACGCCCGTGATCGGGTGGAAGCCGATGCCGGCGTCTTGGGACCCTTGGGCTCCGGCTCCGGCGCCCACGTGTCCATGGGGAGATGATCCGACGGGTCAATTTCACGTCCATCGTGGGTGATGATCTTCTCGTTTGGATCGGGCCTCGAGATGTCGCTGTTGGTCGTCGACACCGCTGGGTTGAGCATGTCATATGAGTCGGGGCCGAACGGAATACCGGACAGCCTTCGATGATCAGACGGAGGCGGCGCGGGACTAACAGACTTCCGCTTGATCGTGTGCTGCGTTTGAGGATTAGGAGAGATGCCTCGCGACCTCATGTGCTGTGGAGGAGGCTGAGGTGAAACGCCCCTTCTGGCTGCAGGGTTGGGCGAGGCGCCTCGTGCCGTCGTGGGATTGGGAGAAGCCCCCCGGGCCATCATGGGGTTCGGCGAAGAGCCTCGCGCCATCATAGGATTGGGAGAGGCGCCCCGTCCCCTCATTGGGTTCGGCGAAGGGCCCCGCCCCCTGTTCATGTCGGGTGCAGGGGCACCATATGTTGATGTCCGGGAGTTGTATCCCGGTGGGACGTATGTCTGGTTCGAGTAGTTGACGTCGTACCCAACAGGCTCGCTATGATGCCTTCCGCGGGTTGGAGCCGTCGTACTCTGATCAGTGTAGCGCCGTTGCTGGCGTCTCTCGTCGTAGATGCGGTCTGAAACCTCTTGCGAGATGGCGTGATCGACGCCCGGCACCAACGAGGCCGGCACGGCGGGCATGCCGTGGGCCATGATCTCGCTACCCGACAGCTCAGACCGCTGCGAGGTGAACTGGTTCTGGCTGCGAGAGTGCGAGTGATACGGCGATCCATCCATCGGGCTCGGAGCGAAATCCCGCGTCGCTATGGGAGAGGCTTGCTGACGACGAGCCATCTCGTCGCCCCTGGGATACGGCTGCGGGGAAGTGCTGTAGTGACCCGGCGATACGTTCCCTCTGCCAGCAAGTACCAGCTCATCGCCTCTCAGCTGATAATCTTGTTGATAATCTGGCTGCGGCGAGGTGCTGTAGCGGCCAGGAGAAGCGCCGCCTCGGCCTGCGAACACCAGTTCGTCCCCTCTTGGCTGGTAATCCGGACGAGGCGAGGTGCTGTAGCGGCCCGCCTGAGACGTCTTGTCCCCTCGCGGGTAGCCAGGTTGCGGCGAGTGTCCCCGCTGGCGAGAGGAGCCGGCACTCCCTCTGCCCCCGATGTTCAGGGGCGCGGGACTAGGTACTTGGTTGTAGCCCTGATCATGTGACATCTCGTCATACTGCGGCGTGTGTGAGTTGCGGCGATGGGACACTTGGATGGATTGTTCCTGCTGCAGTTGTTGCTGGTGTTGCTGGTGCTGTTGCTGGTGATAGTGATTCTGTTGCGACTGCTGTGTTGGCGGAGGGGGAGGAGGCTGGTTTTGTTCCTGGCTCTCCTCATATTGAGGTGCACGCGAGATCCTTCTTTGATGAGCATTCGCAGAAGTGTTGGGCGACTCTGGCACGTCTTCCACCGTTGGCTGCATTGATCTGTACTCTGCGTGAGCGTCGTACGAGTGGTGTCTCGGAGGGGGCGGCTCGTGGTGGTGATCCTCGGGCGCCGGAAGCGCATTGGTGACGGCGGGAGCCGAATCGAACCCGCGGTAGGTGGGCCGTCCGGGGTACGCTGCGGGAGAATACGACATGCGATGTGCCTCATTTCGGAGGACATCTTGCCTCATGGCACCCGCCGACTTTGGCGGAGTGTCGTAGGCACTCCTCACCACCATGTCTTGGGAGTTGCCACGGGTTCTATGAGCGGGTGGAGGTGGCGGACGATCATCCTCGACAGGGGGTGCCTGGCGCTGATCCTCCAAATAGAGCATTTCACGGGGCGGCTCGGAGCCCTGGCGATAGTGAACCTGGTTGACGATTTCCTGGGATGAAAACCTCGAGCTGTAGTCTCTGTCGTCGTACTGGGAAGAGGGACTCTCGTAGCGCTCGTGTCTCGGCGTGTGCTGTGGTGTCACTTCGGCCGGGTGCGGCGAGGCACCTTGAGGCGACTGCGCAACCAAGTCCTGCTGACTGGAGCGAGCCGCGGGGACCGGGCTGGTGTTGTATTCAATGGCTTGCAAGGGCGACTGCGTCGGCACCTGGACTGGCGGCAACTGCTTTGGGCCCTTGGGCATCGGGCGCGATCCCGAGAGACTTGCCTCGGGAGCTGGAGGGGTAGGAGTGCTCATTTCCTTGGGGCCCCTGGGGCCGCCGGTACGGGGCGGGGTCGGGGCTTGGTCGGGAGACGGGGCGGCGGGCGTTTCGCCTGTGAAAGGATCGGACGGTAGCGGACGACGCTTGATCTGCTTACGGGGGATGGTGCCATAGTGGTTCTCGACGGGCTCCGCGTCGACGGGCTTGGGCTTCGCAACGGGCTTTTCGGGTTTCGGACGCTGATCGTAGTACGTAATTTCCATGCGCACCTCGCCAGCGTACTTCCCCTTGAACATTAAGTTGCGCCAGATGTCGTTTTGGCCGCCGCCAGGCACAATGATATCCCTCAGATCAATCCATGTCTCTCCAATGAGATCCGTCTTCTTGTCGTCGTGGAACACCGACACCTTGAGCTGGTAGTAGTCTGGCGAGTCGTGGACAGCAAATCGAAGCTCCTGGTCCCTAGAGAGATGGGATTTAGTATTGGTACGAAGGGTGTGGGCTCTCCAGAGGGAGAGGGTAGGAGCAATTACCATCTGGGAGTCTGGCCTCCGCGAACGTCTGTTGTCGTCCTCTTTGCTTCCTTGCCGAGTCGTGCGGCGCAATAGGGATCCTGCTTTCCAATGGTCTTGCGGTTGGGCAGGTTCTTCGCACGGTCGACAATGGCAACCAGGGTACCGATCAAGGGCCCGTCGACGCTGGGGTCGGCGAAGATTCCGGCCGTATGCATGCCGTTGAGGGGGTGAACTTTCGACTTGGCGGCCGCCATCTCTGCGGCGGTTTGTTCGTTGGTTGTTATTGCTGTTGCTGCGCTGTTCCGGGAGCTGCGTCTTCGGAGGACCGCTACCCGCTGTGTTTTTTTTAAAAAAGTTGAACAAAATGGATGAAACGGGACTGCCGGCGCGCGGCAAAGCGAAAGAAAAGAGCCGGGTTTGGGGACCGGTTACATGAGTCGAGGCTCTCTGGGACGGGTATCAAAACAATCGGTGTCGAGCAAATGGCGACGGACGACAGAGGGCGCCGGGTAGAACAGCACAGCGCAAGATGACGATGAGGATGATGACGAAAGAAAAGAGAGTATGACGGGGTCGGGCGAGTCAACGCTGAAGCCGTGGAATGAATGGCAACGGCAGCGGCAGCGGGTGAAGAGGTGGAGGAAGAAAAGGTGGAAGAGGAGGGAATGCGAAGAAGAGAGAATGGGAAGTGAGGGTGAGGATGAGAGAATGAGAGTGCGTGCGTGGTGGTGGGTGTGTGGGTGTGGGAGAGACACGGCGACGAGTGCGACACGAACGGATGATGAATGATGTCGCCCGAGACCCGTGTTTGGAACGAAAAGAGACAGACAGGTACGGATGCAGTGCTTTGGACTCGGGACCTTCCTTGGGTACCTAATTGGATTGGAGGACAGGTGGGAGTGGGAAGGGGAACTGGGAAGCTCGAGGAAGTAGCTAGGTAGGTTAGGCGGGTAGCTAGGTACCTAGTAAAAGGTACCAGCCGTGACACTTTCTTTTAGTGCCCTGAACCTGTCGAGCGATTGTCCAGCTATTCTTACTATGAGCAGCTAGTGTCAATTCAATTGGGAGAGAGTGAGACTGAGGGTATCCGTAGGTGAGAGATGATGAGATGTTGATAACAGCCGCCCAGTCCAGCAACAGCGGCAACTTGGTTTGCCCTGTTGCGCTGCCCTGGGGCTTGTCGTGCCTTCCCAGCTTAGCTTTTCCACGTTTGGCCGGGTCGGCTGGGCTGGGCTTGGGCTGGGCGCTAGCGACATGGACGGCGACGGGGGGGTTCGACTGCGCCAAGGCACAGTCCGCCAGAAGCGCACTGTGCGTGCAGGGGTCGTCCCAGGGCCGCGCGTGTGGTGGCTGGGCGAATGAGGGATGAGGGGCGTCGGCCGACCCCACCTCGATTCTCCACCAGGAGGGACCTGGGTTGGGGGAATATCTTGTGGCTGGGAAAATGCAAGGCATTTTTTTTTGTTGCTTCTCTTTTTACGACGTCTCGGGTCTTGACGTTTCAATCCTCTCTGCACCAGCCCTGGTACGTTTACTGTGACAAGTGGTGGGGGAGAGGGAGGTGAAGGATTGCTGCTGCCTTGCGACTGAGATGAATGCAGCATTGTATTCAGATACTGAGTATCTGTACAGAGTACTCTGTATCTGTGCAGAGCATCCGTACATTGGTGGGCTCAACAAGATCATGCCACTCATCCATCATCTATCACTCCCACTCGGCTCGCATCGCTCCCAGATGAAAATCCAGGAGGCTGGTCTTGGGCCATCTCATCACCCCTCAACCCTTTCGATTTTCATCAATGTTTCTTCATCGTGCAGACGAAGGCGGAGCGAAGCGTACCCAACATCGCTAGGGAACCCCAGGACGTCGAACAGCTGTCCTCGCCAGGCTCTCCGACAGGGTTCATGTGCCGCGGGCACGACAAGGGTCGGCGAGCTGAACCTCAGGGATCTAGGAAAATCAATCTCCTCGTCTAAACCCTTTTTTTTTGTCTCTTCTTTTCTTTCCTTCCTTTGCACGCTCTTTCATTGTCGACATGCCATGCTAGCGGTGCCCATCGATGCCCGAGGCCTGATTGCTTCCTGCGCTGGATTCGCGGGGCTGGTGGGTGGCCGGGGGTGTGTCATGGCCATTTCAACTGTGCCACTCAGCGGCACTCTATTTCTCACGGGAACGGCGAGGGCTGGGTCGAAGAGTTTAGTGACTAGTACGTACCAATCCGTACCTGCGGATTAAATGGAATGGATACTCGGTTCGTTGCGGTACCTGGGCGGGAGACCGAACTTGGGCGTGGTTGAAACTTTGGGCCAGAACCCGTTGTGCGAGTCTCAGTTTGGCCCGCGTCGGGGCTGTCACTTTTCACCCCGTCCTCAACCACCCGCATATCGGACGTGTGGTGAGTTGGCGGTGGTTGGTCACCCGAACCCGATCGAGCCTATTTGATGCTTAGCCGTCGCACTTGATAAACAAATTCCCTCTCACCCACACGGGAGAAACGACCGTCTCCGCCCGCTGCTACAGCTCGCTCGGCTGCGTCCAACACAAACGACAGATGTCAAGAAACCCAATTCGTATTCTTAGCTCGAGATTACTCAACTTGAAGCTCCTCGTCTTGCCGGGTCATGCCTGGCCTTAGTGGTCAATGGTCGCCCAGTGTGGCCCGCAGGCTTCTGCAAGCGGGGATATGCACATCATCCCGGACTGAGCCTCACTGGGTGACGCGCCCCGGGGAGGGCCCAGGAACGTCCGCCCCAATGACATGCTCGAAACGCCAGTCGGGGATTTCCGAGTGTGGCCAATCACGCCCACCCAGCGAACCTCAAACTCGTTTCTTCGCAGTCCATCATGTCACAGTTTCGTAGTGTATTGGCCGCAGACGTGAACCGCCGCAAGGCTCACTCACAGTGTCGCCCTACCGCGAGCGAGATCTTCAAGTTTTTCCCTCTCCGCCAAGAGCTGGAAGGCTGACGTCTCCCCCACACCAAAATAGAAGCACCGGAATGCGAGAGGGCCGCAGTGGACGGGTCCCGATGGGTCCGGTTGACCGTCCCTCCTCTCTCTTGTAATATTTTAAGCTTCGGGACTCGCCATTCGCATCCTTCCAGCATGTCGTGCCTGAAGACGCTAAATTGACCAACTCCCCGCGCGCGATTGCGTACATGTGTGACGACTTTCCGGACCGAGTGTTCCAGACACTGCTCTGTTCTCCAAGGGGTGGAGGCACGTAAATGACGAGGAAGAGGAAGCATCCGAATCGAACAATCCCACAAGACGCCGCCCTGTCCAGAGACGAACATGCATAACACGTAAGCATGTCTCAGCCCGAGTCTATCCAACGTTTCCTCCTTGAAGGAAGCGCGCCGGCGGCTCGTTCTTGTCTCGTTTCCCAAGCTCCCAGACGGAAATTCGGTCGGATCCGGTCTAGGCCCGCGCGGCGTTGTCTTGTCCTCGGGCCAACAAACGGTCAACAAGAAACTTTAGCGCACGGGATGAGAGAGATGAAAGACATCCTTTGCTACGGCACAGTGTCTGTTAAACTTAGCTTCTCGGTTGCTCGGGACTGAAGAAAAAAGAAGCAGTTCGTCTCGTGTCTCGTCTTTCTAACGAAGCTGCTTGTCGAAAGATTGGGTGCAATTGTGTGTATTGATGTGTGTGTCTGCGGAGCAATTCCTGCCCCCTATGTCCTTGGTCTATGTGGGTATGTCCCTCCACACGGAAAAACCCACTTTTGGGTGGCCAGATCCATCCTATCAATGTTTCCAACATTTCCAGAGCGAGGCTGTATATTAACCTTCCGGATCCACCTTCCTGTTGTTACATAGGCAGCCTAAGGCCACCACTCTTAACACACCCCCTTAGGCTAAAGCTATTTATAGCTTTAGCCTAATAATAAGTAGTAAGTACTACCCCTATATACCTTCTTTTTATATTATACTTATAACTACTAATATATATTTAATTATAGTTAATTATAAATAACTAAAGCTAGAGTAAATAACATAGTGGGTTTACTTCTTACTTATTAAATAGTTATAAGATAGTAACTTATAATTAAAGCTCTTAGGTTTAATTCCTAGCTGAGGTAAAAAGACAAATTTTGTAGTTATCTATAAATTTATAACTAATTAAATTATTACGTAGGCTAGCTAGTTTAGATTATTAGGTTTATTATTAAGGTCCTTTTCTCTTAGTAAAGTTGTATTATACGTCTAGTTAGCTTTAGTACTTAGTTACTTACTATTACGTTTAATATATTCCTTTATATCCTATATATAAGAATTATCCTTAAAGGATAGTAAGATTAAGCTAAGCTCTCTTAATTATC
>PUHP01000391.1:0-30469 GCA_006783085.1 Colletotrichum shisoi
GCTAACTATAGAGGGATTCTAGCGCGCTAGAATCCCTCTATAGTTAGCTTTACTAACAACCTCTGCAGCTACAGCCTTAGCTACTACAAGCCCTATTATTATTACTATGTTCTTCTTAGGAGGCATTATTAATAAGGTTAGTTAGGCTAAAGGCGCCTTATAATACCTTTCTTATAGGCTTTACGTTATCTATAGTCTAAAGGAAGTGTCTAATGTCTACTAATACGCTTCTAGGTATAAGGGTATCCCTTTTAGCTTTATAGACGTAGGTTTTGTAACATATATATATACCTAACTTAATATATATAATCTTACAAAGGCTATTATAAAGGGTGTAAACTATAGGCTTAACGTCTAGGCCTGTAGTAAGCTGCTTGTAGAGGCTTTGCAGAGCGCTCTTTCCTACTTTGTAATCTATTCTTTAACGTCTTATTAGTTATTAAGGAGTTTTCAACGCAGGCCTTAAGGGCCTTTATTTATTAATCAACCTCCTTATCTAAGGTATAGTAGTAAAGCTTTAAGTTAATAGATACTATCTAGTAAATTTATTCCTAAAGGTTATAGTATTGTTAAAGGCGCTTTTCCTATGCTCTAAGCTCTTTATTATACTCTACTTATTAGGCATAGTATAGAGCAAGGTTAGAGGGTAAAAGATCCTCTATTCTATGCGCCTGTGGCGTATTGTTGTCTGTATGCGGTAATAGGGTGCCTAGCTCTAGGGCTATTAGGGTAACTGTTACTAAGCGTGTTAACCCTACTAGGTGCGTTATAACCCGCAGGTAGTTACTTAGAGAAGGCTTTCTAGGCTTTTTAAGGTATTTTTTAAGCGTTTTGTATATTTAGCGTGTAGTAATTAATAGGTTAATTATAGTCTATAGCTTATAGGCTTTGACCTTTGTCTTTAGCTAATTAAACTATTAGACCTAATTACTAGTTACATTAAAGACTATTTTAGTAGTATTATTACTTATCTTAGTATTATAGGCGCTTATAAGTAGCTTTGTAGTGCTTGTTATTATTAGTGTATAGGCGTGTAAGACTCTTAATTATTAGATTTGTAGGGAGTATTGTGATAGGTTAATTATGTGTATATTGAGTGTGTTGTGTGTGTGTAACTATTGAGTTGCCCTTGCGTACAGCCTTGCTACTTGACTAGGCCTTTGGCAGCCCCTTTCCTGGGCGCCTAAGGCCACCACGAAGCCCACTGCCCGGGACGAAGCCCGCGGCAGGCCCTTCGTTGCGGCCGAGCGGCCCGGCCGTGCCGGCCGATAACTCCTATCTCCGTGGCGCCCTTCGTGTGGGTTACCCTCGAATTCAACAATAGGCAGGATAGCTAAGTACAGGCTAGAACGCACGGTACTCACAGGTAAGCATGGGGGGGGCATTGTCAGCTTGTCTGATCACTCCCCGAATACCCAGTCTTTCTCCGGAGTACCAGCTGGGGTTGTGCAGCGGCCGTCAGCAGCCCAGACGCTGAGAGAAATTTCCAGCAGCCTAGAACCTTGCCGAGACCTCAGTCGCCCCGAACCCGCCCATCTTTGCCACGCCCTGGTTGGCCAGATCTCATGCAGCTTCCTAAAAAACCCGCACACGACACCCGGAGCTCGCTGGTGCTTCTTACTTTTTTTCCATCTCTTCCTCCCCCTCGCTCCCACTAGCAAGGTTTACCTCGCCCTTGTCGCTAATATTTTTCCCATCCCTTTATTATCAACAATCGCCTCCTTCTGTTTCCCACTTTCAACGCAATTTGACTCATCACCGCTGCTTGACACTAAAATCACAAACAACCCAAATAACCACAGCTCAGCTTCGTCCACCTATTTCGAGCTTGCTGGCCACGACTTTTACGACCTCTACACGATACGCAAGCGATAGATAACAGCTATTCGAGATCTTCGAAAAAGCACAAGGCCAAAGAAAAACAAGATACTGGTCCGACTTCGCGAGAGCTTCTCCAACCCTTGGCCACTCAGGAGAACAATCCTTCACCCGACACATCCACCACTACATTCACAATGAAGGTCTTTTCTAACGCGGTGACCTTTAACTATTCGTGGGAGGAGGTCTCCGCCGCCAACTGGCGGAAATACTGCCCGTGGAACGACAAGACGACGCACGTGATCGCCGTCGACACCATCAACCGCAGCGTCGACTCGGCCACGGGGATCCTCCGCACTGAGCGCCTCATCACCTGCAAGCAGTCCGCGCCCAAATGGTTCGCCTCACTCGTCGGCGGTGCTAGCGCCGGCGGCGACCCGGACGTCTCGCAGGTTTTTGAGACGTCTTACGTCGACCCGGCCAAGAAGACCGTCACCATGGTCTCCCAGAATCTCACCTTCTCCAACCTCATTTCCGTTCAGGAGTCCGTCGTCTACAAGCCCATCAGCGCCACTCAGACCCAGTTCGTCCAGGACGCCCAGATTACCGCCCTTTGCGGCGGCTGGCAGCGGATCAAGAACGGTATCGAGGACCAGTGCGTGTCCCGCTTCCGCGACAATGCCCAGAAGGGTAAGGAAGGCTTCGAGATGGTGCTGGCCATGAGCAGGAGGGTGTTCGCCGAGGAGCGCGAGCGTGAGATGCGTGTCCGTCAGGGCATTGCGGCATGATTTGCTCTTGTCCAGAGAGGGAATGCCTCGGAGTTCCGAACGGTACGACATCGACTCAACGGGTTCCCTATTCCCTCGCCTCGACAAGACTACTTGCGTTGCAGCGTTTCCTCATCGATTTTTGTACAGCGGGCAGCATGACTGAGGAAAAAAAAGGGCGGTTACGGAAAAAAGGGTTTTAGAACGGCGTTCAGACATCGAATTTTTTTGGGGTAGATACAACTATCCCCCGAGGGCCTCAAGTCTCAGCTGAGGCTCTCGACTGTACAAAGTTTTCTCGGAGTTTGGGAATACCCCTACACGACCAGAGCACTCGAGGAGGGTGCGATTTTACATACCGAAAAAGAAGCATCTCCCAGTCTCCGGACTAGAATTAGAGTGTCCTTTTTTAGAAATAATAGACCACCCACACCGCACATCACACGCGCAATCAACAGTCAGCAAACCTTCCATCGTGACATGCATGGTCGGATTTACTCTAATTCGTCCCCATAGTAATGTGCAGTTTTACCGGGTATTCTCTCTCACTTTCCCCATCCGACCCCGGCACTTGTCCTCGTACCGCACCAGCAGCTGCCTTGTGTCGCGATCCAGCGCCGCGTCGCTCCCGTCCAGGACCCGCCTCGCGAACCCCGCGGCCTCCTTGAACCGGCGAAGGAAGTACAGCTCCTCCACGGCGTGCAGCAGCTCCTGCAGCGCCGGCTTGTTGGTCTTTTGAACAACGGCGGCCAGGGGCAGCTCGATCTTCTGCCATATCTGTAGCGAACGGAGGGTTTCCCCAAGTCAGTCGAGCCGGTCTCCATTGGGGGCCCCGGCCCTCGAGGCCGGGGGTGGGAAGACGGCGGTGTTTGGGTCGAATGTCGGGTGCTCATCCGAAGGGATAGACTTTAAAAAAAGGAAAAAGAAGAAAAAAACCCACCCCAAGCACCTGTTCTCCCAAACTTTCAGGGCATTGTCCAAGGCCAAGCCCGGATGCCGACGGCATTGAGACGACCCAGAGGTTTATTGCCGAGGGGAAAGGGAAAGAGAAAGTGACTCACATCACCGTCTTGCACGTTGACTCTGTACGTGGCCCTGAGCTCCTGGAACTCCTCCTCCGACTGCCAGTCTCTGGGCCTCTCCTTGGCCTTGGCCGCCTCCTCCGAAATCAGGCCCTCCTCGTCCGAGTCATCGATGGCGATGCTGAACAGGCCTCCGTCTTCGTCGGACATCTCGCTCTTCTCAACGCGGGCCGGCGACGCAAAATGTGGTGTCCAAAAATCTTCTCCTCGGCTTCACGCTAGCTGGCCTGGGCAACGTGAGTTGGGAAGAGGGGGGGAAGTCCTAGTCGAGTCGGCGTCGGGTGTCGTGGAGGAACTTCGGTGCTTTCACGGGGTTTACCACCAATGTGCACCAAGAAAAGATATTCCCCACAGTCCGGTCGGTCGGCGACCCAACAAGACGTTGCAAAAGCGACCTTAAACTCACACCGATTGGCTCCGTCCTGAGGGTCTTCAGTTCGACATTATGATTGAAAATTCGAAGTTTCTTCTTTTTCTTCTTCTTTTTCTCGAAAACAAAGTGCACTCTGAGTTGAGTAGTCGCTATGAGCTTGGGCGTGTGCGCCAAGAAGATATATGCACCTAAAAGAACCGCCTCGTGCAACCCTCTTTTCCAGCAAGTCCTGCCGAGCCGTTCCCCCCAAAATGACATCAAGCCGCATGGCGGGGTTAGTGGGGCCGTTGTTTGCACTTAGCTGGGCCGTTAGGGTAGCTTGGTGAAGCTCCGCCGTGGAATCTTCAATTGACTTCAAACGTTTCAGCTCCCACCTTTGCGCTCTACCCCCCCTTACCTCGACAACAGAACCAACCCCCTTTCTTTCACATCGGGACGAAATGGAGCAACAAGTGGCAAGGCTCGTAGATAAGGCCTGGGACAAGTTCCAAAGGACGCCGGCCGACCAGCGCCTCCGTGAGTGCCTCCCGCTACGGTGTGAAGCTGACATGTGAGCGTCTTGAAGCTTCCCTCGCCTCATAATACCTCTTCGTGGCTTCGTCCGTGATGGCTTCAAACAAGACGCCTATTCTCTCAGACTGGCGCACTAACACCCGGCAGTGATTGGAATTTCGGGCATCCCGGGCTCAGGTAAGCCACCCATCCCCTCCTTCTCTCGCATCCGCCAAATGACCAAACCTCGGTAACACTAAACACCTAGGAAAGACAACCCTCTCCCAGATGGTCACAACTCGCCTCAACGCCCGCAGCGCGACCCTTGACCCTTCTGACCCGTCCCGCGCGGCTCGGCCACCGGCAGCCTTCGTCCCCATGGATGGGTACCACCTCACCCGCGCTCAGCTCTCAGCCATGCCAGACCCGGACACCGCCCACGCCCGCCGCGGCGCCGTGTACACCTTTGACGGCGCAGCCTTTCATAGACTCGTCGTTTCCCTCCGCGAGCCCCTGCGCGCCGACTCCTCCCCGGTCTACGCCCCGAGCTTCGACCACGCCATTAAGGATCCCAAAGCCAACGACATCGCTGTCCAGCCATACCACCGCATTGTCATCTTCGAGGGAAACTACCTGGCTCTCGACAAGCCGCCGTGGAGTGACGCTGCGAAGCTAATGGACGAGCTTTGGTTCGTAGATGTCGACTTCGAGGTGGCGAGAAAACGCCTGGTTCACAGACACGTCAAGGCCGGTATTGCCAAGGACGAGATCGAGGCCGATAAGAGAGCAAGGGAGAATGACTTAGTCAACGGAAAGGAAATAGTAGACTACCGTCTAGATGTCCATGAGGTAATTGTCAGTCGGGAAGACGACGAATGGGTTCATTCATGAATGGGGATCATAGGTCAGCGGTTGCAACATGCCGTTCAGTGAAAGGGTGCTTGGTCCACCTATTTTCAGCAGAACTGATGGAGAGACTCAATTATCTGATGTCTATCATCTTGTGACGCTTTCCTTTGGAGATGAACCCGGCTATTCCAGGAGTATCTCAGGCTCGAAAAATCTCTCGTTGCGAACAGACACCTTTCGATCGCCTGACTTGGCGATGTCACTCTGCCTAAGGCTTCATTTCTCTCGGCCGTTCCAAGCCACATATGCAATCTTCTCAACAAGTATCCATCGTATCTTCCATGTCATTCACGATTATGTTGGCGCCGCACTACTCAGAGACCTTTCCGGTAAAGCTACCGGCGAACTTGGCGCCGCTGTATCCAGTGGCAAACATTGAGCTCTCCAGTCCTCTCCGCTTACGGTTCTGGCCGGGAATCTGATGACAAGCCTGACCCTGCGACTGTGGCTCCGACGATTGAATTCCAGGCGAGAACGAACTGCTCGCCTGGTTTCCATTGAAGTCGGTGACGCAGTTGGCTGGATGCATGGAAGTTTGACCAACATGCGCTCCCGGTCCATTGGATGTTCCACCGAGACTGATGTGATAAGTTACGCTCATAGAATGCACAATACCGGCCGGTGGGTACTGCTGAATGCCGGGGATCATGGGCTGAGCATTCATCTGATAGTTGTAAGCGACATTGGGTTGGGCTGTGGATGGAGTAGTCATGAGAGGTGTAGTCATCCCCGGCAATGCCATATGAGGAAATGGCATAGAAGCGAGCAATCCTTGATCGCCGTGGGCATGGAATCCGTAAGCATGGCTGGGATGACCCTCAGCATGCTCTACAGGAGCTGTAGCGGGTGTCGTTGCGGGTGATATCATGGGGGCGGGCTGCGTAGGCGCCTCGCAGGGTGCCGCATAAGCTGACTCCTTGGCAGAATCATCCTGCTTCACCGTAGCAGTGGTATTGGCAGTGGCAGCAGTTGGAACAGACTCCATCATATTGAAAGCCGGAGCTGTAGCGTTCATCGTCTTTCGAGACTGCTGATCGGGAACAGCAGTCGAAGGGCGTTCATCCTTGGACGAAGGCTGGAATTCGATCGTAGAATCGTTCGAATCATTGGGGACCGCAGCTCCACCGTCTCGGTTCTCTAAAACCACAGAGGCCTCGGCCTTCTCATTAAGCGTAGATTGAACAGATGCGGCCTCGATATCGACGCTGGCGACAACATCATCCGACTTCAGAGCTTTGTGGGTGGTATGGGCGCTGTGACCGGCACCGATCTCCTTCACTGAAAACTTTTCAGTTTCCTTGCTATGCGCGGCAGTACCTTCGGTGTTCTTCTTGGCGTTGTCATGGAGCTTGGCTTCAGTCTTGTAGGCAACGGTCTCGTCGTTCTTTTCCTCCAAAGACAGTTCCTTCCGGGCTTGGGCCAAGGAATTGGCAGAGGTGGCGGCAGCTGCCTTCTGGCACTGTACTGCCATTGACAATCCAGGCATTGCGATTCGAGATTCTTCTGCCTGCTGCTGGGCTTTTTTTCCCGCTAGGAATCCCATCAAATTGGCACTGTCATGAGTGGACGGCGAGTACACTGGCGTGTTCTTCTTTCCGAGAGCCACCACTTGCTTCAGCGGGATATTGATGTCCCTGATACCAGGAGGAGCCTCACCAGAAGTCCGTCGCTCCAGAAGCTCCTGTGCACTGTATCGAACCTTGTTCCGATTGGGCTTGTACATTGCGGCATCCTTGATGTTGTCGAGGGAAAGGTTCTTGAAAGCGTCCGCCATGACATTCGCAATGTCTTTCGGGTTGTAGGAGGTGTCGGCTCCAGACTTCCTGGACAACTCACCGTTCCCAGTCGCCGCCGGCTTCGACTCGCTCTTTTCCCGTGGAGTGTTTGCAAACCCCTCAACGGGTGCCGTCGAGACATTTGGCTCTGGCTGAGTCGGTTCCTCCCGGTCAGCTGTCTTTTCGGCGTTAGAGGCAGTCTCGGACTCGGCAGTCGTCTTGGTATTTGTCGTGGGCAGGCCATGGACATAACCAACGACTCTTTGCAGATTGGCCGCACGCCGCTGGAATTCTGAGGCTGTAGTCTCATCTTTGAACTTCAACTTGTATGAAGCCTTCTCAGCGCCTGAGTCAAAGCAGACGACGCAAAGGTTGCTCTTCTGAAATTGGAGGAGGTACGATCTCATGCTGTACCGTTTGACGACACCGTTCGGGAGCGTCATGACGAAAAGGCATTTGCCATCGATGTCCTGTGCAGTCTGATGAACCGCGAGTTCTACCGAGACCTCACAGTCTTTGCCCTGCTCGGAAATTCGGATGTTGCAGAAACCCGACCAGTAATCCAAGACTTGGTATCGCGAGCCAACCCGCTCAGTCGTTAGGCCATCTTTCGCGGTGCTGGCATGGGGGACAGAAGAATGAAGAGCACCATGGTCATGGACGGTGAGGGGAGCCACTTTGACCCTCTCCTGAGTAACATCGGAGCCACTCATCGTGGCTTGCTTCGGAACTTGGACGGAGGCCTCCTTTCTAGCTCCGTGATTGTTCAATGTGGTAGTCTCTGCGGTTTTCTTTGCTCTCAGGTGGGGAGGCACGGTATTCTTGGGGACAACTGCCGTGGCAGGGTGCTCTGATCGTGTATTGACAGCTCTGCCTGCGTTGTTGGGGGCAGTGATGGCGTTCGTAGCAACGGCCCTGCCAGATGGAAATCGATGAACAGGGGCGCCAGGGGGGAGCACAATGCCATTGGGACTGGTCTTCATCCCTTGGAAGGTCGACCTGTTATCTTGTTAGTCAAGGCCGAGTCAGAGAGAGGGAACAACGCTTACAGAGGGCGACTATGCTCTGCCATAAAGTCTCTGGAAGGGCCTGCGGTCGGTCGGTAAACGCTGGGGCCGCCCAGATCGTTCAGATCTTTGACAGTCATGGCCTCTGCATCGTCAATACCATTTTTCGCCATCGCTAAATACTCGTCAGTGGGATATTCTACTAGCATCAATGAATAGGCATGCCTTGATAGCCCGTAAGAGCCTCACTGTGCTCAGTGGCACGAACGATACGACGCGGGCGAGGCGGGATAGCTCTCGGGTTGGGAGTGTCGTCAAGTGGCAGCTCATCGATGCGAACAGTACCAAGGTCAGCCTTTTAGACGTTAACAATCAAAACCCGAGGATCGAACTGCCTGATTGCTAAGATACTGACCATCATTCCGCGTTTGATCGCCTCATCTGCAGCGTCAACATCAGGGCCGGACTGTCTGAGAGCGTTGGCCTGAACACGCAGACTCGGCATTCTTTCGGCACGCCGCTCACTTTGATCACCCCAGGAACCCATAGTTATAACCCGGTCACGATGGGTTTCAACCTTGAGATCTGGCTTGATTCAAGTGGTAAGACCGTGATCTGGCAATATTAGATGCAGTCCTAAGGTTGAGCGAAAGAGAAAAAAACATGAAAAGAAGCAGTTATAGAACAAAAATTGTACAGGGACGCCATATTAGGACTAAAATGTTTTGCAAAGTAATTATCTTACCGGTTGGATGTGAAGGTGATTTGTACTGGTTTTCTTGATTGTTATTTCTGGTCAGGCAGTGAGACTGTCACGGGTGGTGGAAATAGCCAAGGTTAGAGCAAAGAAGATAGATACTAGACCGGAGCCTAATACTAAAAAACAGACTTCTCGAGATGTCGGGAGAGGTAATTCTGATTTCTTGATGAATTGTGGATTTCGTGTTACCTGTGAAAGGTGTGGAAGAGTGGAAAGGTGGAAGCGGCAGTGTGTAGGTGAAAAAGGTCAGGAAGAAAATGGGTTGGTATGAGAGATGGCTGGTTGTGGAAGGAAAACACCCAAGACTTTCAGAGGGAAGGAAGAAGGGGGCAATAGACTGGGAGGTACCTTCCTGTTGAGTGGCAGTGTCTGCTCTCAAGGCAACAGTGAGAGGGATGCCACTAGTCCCTAGGTAGGTAGTTTCCAGCAGACGGGGATTGAGATGTTTGCTCCCCAGCGCTTTCTAAGCAAGAACACAGGTGTACAGATCCCTCAGTGACGACTAAATCATGAGAGGAAAGGGTGCAGACATCTATAGACTTGTTAACTAAATGGTGATGTGTATGAGTTGTGACTTAAGAATATACTTCAAGAGATAAAGGTGTACTCAATCCTGTTCCTATTTCTTGTACAAACAGCTTAATAAATAAGCTAATTCCATCACAAGAACCTAAGTAAGAACCTAAGTTTCATTATAGACATATTGGGGTTCCTAGACAAGGGCATTACTCTTTCTCTTTCTACAAATTGTTGTTCTCTGTCTCTTCCTACAAATCGTTAACATACTCCTTGCGACCTGGGGCAACAGACATCAGAGCGGCGAAGGTGTTTGATAAACAGAATTGCCAACTATTTTCTTCAAGATTTGTTCTAGACAGAAAAGACGAATTAGATTCGAAACAGTTCACTCAAATAAACATCACACATCACCAAGCCTATAAAACTGGTGTGTAAAGGCAAACCATGCCATCGTCGTTAACTCATATCATGCCGTCCTGTCTAATAGTACAATGCTCCTCGTGGCTTTTGGTATTCTCCCCATTTCCATACGTGGTATAAAAAAACCCCAATCCCTTATTTCGCAGCAGCATCCTTGGGAGGGCCGCTGAGGCCTTCGACGCCCTGGCGGCCAACGCTGCTCAAATCCTCGTTGGCCTTAGACGCGGGCTCGCGAAGGCCAGAGGTGGCGGCCGTGTCGCGGCCAATGGGGGCCTCGGCGTTGCCGCCGCTGCCGACGTTGACCTTGGTGGCGTCGGCCGACTGCCAGTCGGAGGCGACGGGGGGCTGCTCGGGGAGGGGGAGGTTAGACTGGACCTCGTTGATCTTGTCGGCCTTGGACTGGGTCATTTTGGTGGTGTTGGTGGTCTAGAGCTGTTAGGTGTTAGCGTATGCGGCTGTGATTGGTCGGGTGGGAATGGCATGTAACTAACGGTACTTGATTCGTTGGATGGGATTGTGTGAAAAGAGTAAAACTGGGCAACTTGGATTGATCGAAAGGTCTTGATCGGGTCGTATTGATGTGATGTGATAACGAAGAAGAAGAATAATGTTGAATAGCTCTTCAAGGCCCGTCTTATATGCAAGATCGAGCAGCCGTCTGTATGAGCTTCAGGTCGGCGGGCTGGGTTCGAGCTCTCGGAGCGCTGACGTCAATGACGTCAAGCAGGTGCAATTTTTGCGGCTCTTTGCACCCTTTTTGCGCGGAATCGGTGGGGAACGCCTGATGTTCATCGACGATTGTCGCGGGAAGTGGAGAACTCTAACGACGAATGGGCCATTAATGACACAAAACGCCTAGGAACAAATGCTCCAGAGGCTTCCAACAAGGGAAAGAGATCAGAGTGGTACACTAGCTTTACCCCATTCAGATGCATGTTGTAATGGGGGGTTGGTGTTTGCTATGGAGGGGGTTTGGTTCGTAATCTTGTGCCGTCTCCTCGTCCTTGAACGCCAAAAATCTCAGCAAGCCAGCCCAGGCCCCGATCCTTTCCCGAAGTGCAAAAGCCGCCATGGCCATATCGACGGTTTTTTTTTCCCGATGTGCACCGCTTGTTATCTTCAGCCCAGCTAAATCCCCGCCTCTGCCGTTCCCAAACGTGCCTGGGTTAGGCCATCCTCTTGTCGGTTTCAGCCGACGTCGCCTTGTCTCCTGTGTCGGGGTTAAGGTAGTCGGAGTCCTCTGCTGCCTCGTACTCTTGAATCAGGTCTGACACAACCTCTCGGGCCTCATCAAATTCATCCAGATTCTCTGCGAATGGTGCCGTTTTTTTGTACCCTTCCATGAAGGCATTGCGCTTGCGCATGCCGTCGTACTGTCTCAGGATTCTCTTGAACAGCTGGGAAAATGTCAGCGTGCGCTATGTTTAATGTGATGATGTACCCGTAGATACTCACAGTTGCAATGCTTGTGTGATTTGCCAGCATCAACCCACTGACACGGTGGGCCATGGGGATGTAGGGGCTCCGCTTGGTCAGGGCCACTTGGATGCTGGCCGGGCCCCAAGGGATAAATGTCGCCAGTCGCCGTTCCCGGATTCTCAACAAGCTCTTGTGGACGTCGGTAGGATCCACTTCGCCCTGGATGACGTTCAGAATGGAAATGTAGCAGCTCTTCTTCCCTGGTTGGGTAGAAACCATGCGGTTCTTGGGCTGCAGCAGTCTCCGCATGACGTCCAACACTGTGGTCTTGCGCACGGTCTTGGCCTGCTCGACCTGATCGCCTGTGAATGGAGTGTATGCTGTCATCAAGAAGTGGCACCGCGGTGTGGGAATCAACGAGGCCAGGATGCTGACTAGATCGTTGTGCATGTATCCCGGATATCTGAGAGTTGTCGTGCTGGCAGACATAACAGTCGAGACCTGGCGAGTTCAAGTCAGTCTAGTACTCGCAAGGACGAAGACGCAAAATATACCAGTTGATTTGTCTGAGCAAAAGAGGGCTCTTGGACGTGCAGTCTGTCGGCTGCAATGCGTGAGAGAGCTCCGTTGTCGAGCACCACGACCGAATCGGCGTTCTGCGTTAACCTTCTCATGGCAAGGACGCTGTTGTATGGGTGAACAACGACGTCTCCGGCGTTTGTGGTATCGGGAAAGACAGAGTATGTCTGGATAATCTTCTTGGGGAATCGGTCGTTGAGTCGCTCGAGGAGGAAAGAACCAAGACCAGATCCGGTACCGCCTGCAATGGAGTGCAGCATCATGAAGCCCTGGAGAGAGTCAGCAACGCCCAGGCAGCTGGCTAGATGCAAGATGTGCACACTTCCAGCGAGTCACTACCATCAGCCTCGCGGTCAATCATCTCCATGATATCCTCGTAGACGACCTCGCCCGTCTGGTAACCGTCACCCCAGTTGTTCGCCGCGCCAACTCCATTTTTGCCAACGTAAAAGTTCTCCGGGTTGTAGATGTTCTTGTAGGGTCCCGATTGAATACCTTGGATGACCTGTGACCTGTCAGTTTGACTGAGCCCTCTCTCAAACCTATCAGAACACAAACCCTCGGTTCCAGGTCGACCAGAATAGCTCGCGGGATGTATCTTGTGTCGTCACTTTGGTAGTAGAAAACGTCTTTGCGATCGCCACCCTCAGTTGCGAAGTCTTCGAGATTTCCGTCCTGGTTGATGCCGTGCTCTTGACAAAGTTGTTGCCAGAATTGGCTTCCAACTGCGCAGTGTCAGTTAGCCGTGTTGGGCATTTACCCTTCGTTTGGGGCTCGATCGTTGGGCTATGCCACATTGGTGGCATGATGGAGTTACTGACTGCTGTTGCCGCATTGTCCGGCTTGGACGGTGATTATCTCCCTGTAGTGTCTCGTCAGGATTAAAACAAAAGGAACAGAGTGATTCGCGACTCACCTTGGCATTTTGCAGTATGATGGCGGGGCTTTGACGACGTTGGGCTCCCGTAAACAGTGAGCTCCGAGGAATCTTGAGATGTTGGACGCGGCCACCGGGCGCTTATCGATAAGAAACACGCGAGGCGCGTTCTGGTTGGGTTACGTAAGATAGTGAGGCACCGGGAGACAAGGTGCCCAAATAAGTCTCAGGCCACACCTCAAAGACTTTAATAATGCATCTCCATTTCTTTCATTCACGATGAAACAGCCCACGTAGGCTAGTCAGGGCCGATCTGTGGTCTTTGTTCATTGCACCATGTCGAAACTGGCCTACCGTCTACATCGTATGGCTTCTTTCGGCGGCCTCTTTACATTTTGTACGTTATTGGGGTACCACACTGCACCTCTAAACGGATTTCTCGGTTGCCTGCGGAGATTCATTCGCCCGTATCATTTGCCTCTCTTCGTTGCGGCCATTGTCGTCGTCGTCGTTGGCAAATCTCACCAAAGTTACTAAACAAGCAAACCAGGTAATCAAGCTGCGCTATCTCGACGGAGTCCCACGTCTCAGATCTATCCGAACCCCTATTGAATGTCCCCACGGCTCGCCCTTGCGGTATGCGCGGAGCAGGCGTATAATAAAAGACACCGGTCCATTATTGCGGGATTTGCGTCGTCCGTAATTGAGATCATTTCCAAGTCGCACAGCTGTTGAAGCCTCGGGTTGGACGCAATCTGGGCAGAGAGGGGGCCCATGTCGGACCTCATGTAAGGCGGGAGGGAGCTCGATCCTGTCCACCGGCGCTCACAGCTGCACGGTGCACCTTCTGCTTCCCCCTACACTACATACGGACACAGAGTACTCTGTACACTTACAGTAGTAAATGCGTCCCATCTTTGAGGCAGTGGATGTATCTGTACCTTCAGCTGAGCTAAAGTCGGCGGGAGGGAACCGGAAGCACGAAGCCTAAAAGCCAAAGGTCATTTGGCACCTCGTCGGGCCAGCTGACCCGTAATGTCGGTGCCATCTGTCAAGCTCCAGCAGCTGCACTACACCACACCACCCGTTCAGTGAGGGAGCCAGCCACTGAAGACTTGGGCGGGATAAGAGACTACAGAGGGGAACGGCTTGGTCTTTTTACCTCCGCCATGTCGACCCCCTATTCGCGCCCCCGTCCATGCCCATTGGCTCGGAGCCCAAAAAGCAATTAAGCCTCGCCCTCCACTAACGGTGAAACTTGGCTGGGGAATTGCAGCTGCCACAAGGATCGCTGGTCTTGGACCCTCCCGTCCTCCCTCGCTGCACGACGACCATACCCCATCGCCATCCCTCCCTGTCTCTCCCCAAAATCCCCAACTCAGAGGTGCTTACCAGAACACCGCAACCGCAACAGTACCGATCTTCCATCAACCCTGCAGGGCCTGCAGAAGCAACCTCAGCCAGACCTTTTTTCTTCTTCTCTTTTGCTTTGGTTCTGCCACATTTTGATGATCTGTTGCCAAAAACTGCCTGTCGATTTTTCGAGTAGCTCTTCCCTCAATCACGGTAATCGTTCATATCAGTGGACGCCGTTGTTGTCTCGGTTTAGCTTCTGTTGCTCCCTGACTGCCCGGCAGTACTCTTATCTCGACCGCGATTTCGAGACACCCGACTTACCCCTACGGACGGCCCAGTCTCACGAACACACGAACCCAACCCCTTGTTGGGCTGATTGTCTCTCATTCTGCGACGACAACTATCACGAGCAAGACGCTGTACGAGCCATGGTTGCAGAGCTTAAGCCATTCTCCAACCTTCAACAGCACACTTCGATTCACCGATCCTAACACCAACCTCAACCTTTCAGCGACTGGCCTTCCTACGCTTTATACACATTCGTCGCCATGACGGACCCGAGACGAGATGAATCCATCTCACCAATGACAAGAAGCCCTCACGCGTCGTCTGCCGCTGTCAAGGGCCAGACAGACGCTCTCGCGCCCCCGGCTCCTCCGCCTAAAGACGGTCCTCCTCCACCTCCTCCAAAGGACCTTTCGACGCCGAGAAATTCTTCCCATATCCCGTTCGATGCCGCGATCGAGGCAAGAGACTACATAAATGGGGGAGCGCCCCACGACGACGTATCGCCTCTCCAGAACGGCAAGCGACCGACACTTCCCACGCTCAATTCGACAGAGAGCGCACGTCAAACTCCGAGCGGTTTGCCGAGAATGCCCGAAGACGGAACATACTATCCCGAGCCAGCGTCACCGACTGACCGTCGAAGCGTACAATTCGCTCGTACAGACCAGGTCTTGGAGGCCCCGCCGGCCAGCCATTCGCGACAGCCATCGTGGGAAGATGGTGGAAAGTCAATTGGCTCGGCCTTCATTATCAAGTTGAAGCAGCTTACCGGATCTGGTAGCATGCAGACCCTCAAAACAAGCAGCTCTGGCA
The DNA here is from genome assembly GCA_006783085.1 of Colletotrichum shisoi. NCBI lineage: Eukaryota > Fungi > Ascomycota > Sordariomycetes > Glomerellales > Glomerellaceae > Colletotrichum > Colletotrichum shisoi. Next base: position 15,255 of record PUHP01000391.1, read on the forward strand.
ACTTGAACGACAATGGCACGCCGCCGTCCATGGGAAGCTCACCAACCACCGGGCAGTTCAGGTCCAGAATACCTCACACGCTCGAGGAGGATGGAGGCAGTGATGCGGATGCGGACGTTGAGGAGACGGCCGACGAAGGGGTCGCGTCGGATGCTGCTAAACCCAAGAAGAAGAGACGAATGCGTCGCAACAAGAAACACCAGTCGTCTGTTCCGGGCACGCCAAACCTACGGCATCTACCCGGTCCAGACTCGCCTGTCGGATATGGTCGGATGGGTCTGAGAAGGCGCATGAGCATGCCTGACCACGCGGAGCAGCAACATGGCATGTCGGAGGGCGAGGGAAGAGATCAGCTTGCCGGACCTTCGTGGATCCGCACTCATCGTGCTCGCGATGGTGACGGGACTGAAAGTCCCGGCGGTGGTGGGCGAAGAATGGGCCACATGCGTCGCATAACCGTCCTCGGAGGCGGTGGGGTTTCGGATGGTGATGCTATTGCGCCTAAGAGGCCCTTCTTTGGCAGCGAAAGGGCATCGACATGGAAGTACGTCAAAAACACCTTGAAGCTTCTTAGGCAGAAGAAGGAGGACCGTTTCGATTTCGCCAAGTCAGCCGAGCTCATGGCAGAGTTGCGAGCCGGGGCCCCTGCTGTTCTTATGTTGGCCAGCATGATCCAGAGGGATGAGCACGGCAACAAGCGAATTCCCGTCCTGCTCGAACAGGTGCGTCTGCGCATAACCGATAGTCAGCCCGAATCCGACGACGATAGCGAGCGACATTGGGTCTTCACGATGGATCTCGAGTACGGCAGCGGTCCGAGTCGGATGAAATGGACCATCATCAGAACGCTCAAAGACATCTACAACCTGCATGTCCGGTACAAACTTGCGATGAGCAACGATAAGTACTTGCACGGGCGCGCCGACGTAGGAGCCCGACCTAAGATGCCTAAATTTCCGTGGGGCGCCTTCCCATATCTCCGCAGTGCACGCAACAAGGACGACAGCGACGATGACGACGGCGCAAGCCTCCGGGGCGACGATCTAGGTGAAGCAACTGCCGGCGAAGGCACGGCTGCCGAGGGCACCGCTGGCGAGGGCACGGCAAGCGAGTGGGAAGGCGGCCGGGCTGGTCCAGGTGCTAGGAAGAAGTCCCGTCTTGGCATGCTCGGCATGCGTAGGAAGTCCACCGGTTTTACCGAACCTGGCGAGTCTGGAGGAGAGAACCAAGCGGACCTGGTCCAGGCACGCAAACGATACTTTGAACGGCAACGAAGGGTGTTGGAAAAATACCTGCAGGATATGATCCGCTGGTTGATGTTTCGCGCCGACAGCAATCGTCTTTGCAAGTTCCTGGAGCTGTCTGCCCTTGGTGTGCGTCTGGCTGCTGAAGGCAGCTATCACGGCAAAGAGTGCTATCTTCACATTCAGTCTTCCAAAGGCATGGACTTCCGTCGAGTCTTGACACCTAAGAAGGTCATTGCCCGTCACAGTCGCAAGTGGTTCCTTGTGCGATCAAGTTACATTGTCTGCGTTGAATCACCTGAAAAAATGAGCGTCTACGACGTCTACCTTGTGGACTCCAAGTTTCGTATTGTTTCCAAGAGAAGCACGCTGAAACAGTTGTCCAAGGGCAAGACAAAGAAGGAGGAGAAGGAGATCGACCTGACAGAAGAGGCCGATGTGGAGAAGCATCATACCCTGACGCTGCATACCGCCGAACGGAAGGTCAAGCTGTTCTCGAGAAACCAGCACATCATGAAGCAATTCGAGGACTCTATTGCCGAGATGCTCAAGCAGACCAAGTGGCATGACATCAACCGCTTCGACAGCTTCGCCCCCATCCGAAATGGGGTTTTCGCGCAGTGGCTCGTGGACGGCAGAGATTACATGTGGAATGTGTCTCGCGCAATCAGCATGGCTCGCGATGTCATCTATATCCACGACTGGTGGCTCAGCCCGGAGCTGTACATGCGTCGTCCGGCGGCTATCAGCCAGAAGTGGCGTCTGGATCGTCTTTTGCAGCGCAAGGCCCGGGAGGGCGTCAAGATCTTCGTCATCGTCTACCGCAATGTTGAGGCTGCTATTCCCATAGACTCGGAGTACACCAAATACTCCCTCCTGAACCTTCACCCCAACATTTTCGTCCAGCGGTCTCCAAACCAGTTTAAGAAGAACCAGTTCTTCTTTGCTCACCATGAAAAGCTCTGCATCGTCGACCATGATGTGGCTTTTGTCGGTGGCATTGACCTGTGCTTTGGTCGTTGGGACTGTCCGCAGCATCCGATCACGGATGACAAACCGACAGGCTTCGAGCATAGTGAGCAACCAAAGGATGCCGAGCACTGCCAACTCTTCCCCGGGAAAGACTATTCCAACCCCCGAGTCCAGGACTTCTTCAAGCTCGATGAGCCATACGAAGAGATGTACGACAGGAGCAAGGTTCCCAGAATGCCATGGCACGACATCGCCATGCAGGTCGTGGGTCAACCGGCCAGAGATTTAACGAGGCACTTCGTCCAGCGATGGAACTATGTCAAAAGAGGCAGGAAGACAACACGCCCCTTGCCATTCCTGCTCCCTCCTCCTGACGTCAAGATGGCGGAGCTCGACGCTCTTGGTCTGACCGGTACTTGTGAGGTACAAATTCTAAGGTCGTCGGCCAACTGGTCTCTTGGAATCGAGCACACGGAGTGCAGCATTCAGAACGCCTACGTTAAGATGATCGAGGACTCCGACCATTTCGTCTACATTGAAAATCAGTTTTTCATCACGAGCACCGAGGCCTTCAACACGAAGATTGTCAATCGCATTGGTGACGCACTGGTCGAGCGCATCATCAGGGCCCACGAGAACGATGAAGACTGGAAAGCCTGCATTGTCATTCCTCTTATGCCCGGATTCCAGAACACCGTCGACGAGCAAGAAGGCACCAGCGTACGACTCATCCTCCAGTGTCAGTACCGCAGCATCTGTCGCGGAGATGGGTCCATCTTCTCGCGTCTCCGTGCTGCTGGCATCGAACCGGAGGATTATATCCAGTTCTACAGTTTGCGACAATGGGGCAAGATTGGCGCCCGTAATGCCCTCGTCACCGAGCAGCTTTACATCCACGCCAAGTGCATCGTCGTGGACGATCGAGTGGCGCTCATTGGCTCCGCCAACATCAACGAGCGATCGATGCTCGGAAACCGTGACTCCGAGCTTGCTGCAGTCGTTCGCGACACCGACATGATTTGGTCCACCATGGCCGGCCGACCCTACCGCGTCGGCCGCTTCGCCCACACCCTACGGCTTCGCTTGATGCGGGAACATCTCGGACTAGACGTGGATGAGATCTTGGAAGAGGAGAGACAGGCCGACATGGACCGTCAGGCCGAGTATGAAGCGGAGATGGATCAGATCTATGCAGACGATGCGGAGTCGCCTCCTATTGCTGGCTCAAGCGGCCAGCACGCGGAAGGGAAGCCGGCAAAACCGGCGATGCCAGGCCAAACTCCCAGCTTCAACCATGATGCTGTCACAGAGCCCGATGAAATGGTCGAAGAGGATTCGTCAGTGTCTTCGTCTAAGGGCAAAGAGCGTGATGACCGTGTGACCGGAAATGAAGCTCACGCCATGGACATTGCTGGGTATGGTAATGACCACTGGAAGGATGCCGCTCAACGTGGGCTCGACCAAGGACGCGACTCTATCATCGTCAACGGCCGCGAGGTTCTTGTTCGCGATGTACACGCAGAGGGGAAGGGCACCTTGGAGTCGCCAATGCAGCCACACGAGCGAAAACCGTCGACCGATCACCACGCGGAGGAGGAAGGTGGTGTTAGTAACGACGCTCTACCGCCGATCCCCGCTCTCAACAGACGGACCACCGATCAGCTTGGCCTGCCCCGCACGGCAGGACTGCCCACTTTGCCTGCTGTGGACGACACGGATATCGGTGGCCCTCCCGTTCACTTGGACCAGAGCGGCCAACCAACCAACGGGCCGCTGCATCCTCTGGCTGCCGACATCAGGCCCGCACACATCGATAAAGACTGCATGCGCGATCCAGTCAACTCGTCCTTCTTCGATGACATCTGGAACAGAGTGGCGGAGAACAACACTAAGCTGTACCGCCGCGTCTTCCGCTGCATGCCTGATTCAGAAGTACTGACGTGGCCCGACTACCGCGAAGCCGTGTCCTATTCGGAGCGGTTCAGAGAGAGCATGGAAGGAAAGACAAAGACGGACGACGGGGACTCCAACTTGAACCGTCATCAATCTCCCGTTACGGGCGGAGGTGCCGGCATTGGGGCGCCAGGACCTGGAGCCATTGTCGATGCTGCCACGGAGAAGGCGGAAGAGAAACTACACCTCAAGCCCAATCACTCGAACCACCCCCGGATCGTCATCCCCGGAGATGACCACGAGCTGAATGAGAAGAATGAGCACCCTGGCTCAAGAGCCGGGCCCAACGCAGACGCAGAGAATCCAACTACCTCACGACGTCCACAGGATGCCCCGTCGCCTGTCCTCCCCGCCGGAGACGTTCCGTTCCCCGCGTTCGATACAGGCCCTGCAGCCGATGCGAGCACGTTGGAACCGGCGCGGGAGAAGAGCAGAGAGAGAAGGACGACATTCTCTCCTCTGGAGAAACCGCCTTCTAGGGACGTAAGCACCCCAGCTCAGCAAGCTCAAGGATCGGTTAGACGCCGCCGACGGGCCACTACTAAGGGCAGCCGGCGCGGTATGCCGCCTGAAGAGGTGCTCGGGAGAGCCGAGGCAGAAGAGCTGCTTAGCATGGTCCAGGGACATGTTGTCAACTTCCCTTACGACTGGCTGCTTACAGAAGAGCAGAACGGCAACTGGGGCTTCCAGGTGGATGGCGTAGCGCCCCTGCAAATTTAGTAAGTACCCCCCCCCCCCCTTTTGAAGACAAGACATCGAACTAACAACCACTGTAGCAACTAGGTGTTATCCAAGGTCGAGAACAGTCTCTTCGACTTGGTGGACAAGGCCTCTCTATATGGGTGAATCGTGGCATGCAACACGCATTCAACGGACGGAGTCGCGAAACGGCATCTCAGCGTCGGAGGGGGGTTCACCATTGCATTATTCTATTCGTGTGGCCTCGGCCCTTGTTTTTTTACATGTACTGTACACAGTCTTATTTTACAGCCTTCATTATATCTTTTCGCTCACCCAAATGGCACCTTTGCAGCCTGCCCGGATGACACCGGTCAGCAGCCAGTGAGGCTCTGCCTTTTTGGCGTCATGCTCGACGGCGTGGTCGAGGTGTTCCAACTCTTCGTTGCGAATGCGCCGCAGCGTCTTGATGAGTTCGGTGAATTCGGGTCCGACGTCGTAGCCCTCGGCCTCCCACTCGCTGACCATCTCAAGCAGGGTCCGGATTTGGCTGTTGTAGTGGTCACCGATCTCCGTCTCGACGGCTTCTGTGCACGCCATTGCCGCCTCCCGGCCCATCAATGCCGTGCTCCAACCCAAACCGGTCGACATGAGCTGCCACAGGGGGTAAAGCGCAGTCGGGCGCACCCGGTGCTTGTGAATGAGCGAGTTGAACGTCTTGAGGTGGCCCTCCTCTTGTTCGTACATATGTGCCATCAGCGGTCGCAGGTGCGGGTGTCGGTTGACGATCGGAGGGGTCTGGGCAGTATAAATCCGGGTCGCAGCCAATTCGCCGGCTTGGTTGACACGCAACTGGCCACAGTCATCAGCTGTATTTCTTTTGGGCCGAGCGCAACGATTCAGCTTACCGCAGAGGAAAGGAAATCCCGCTGCTCCAGCGTCAAAGGTTTGAGACGAAGAGACGCTGCTGCGCCTGTCGCTTCGGCATGGGCAGTGGAAAGCTGTCTACGGGATGAGCAGATAGCGGGCGCTAACACAATGTGCACGCCAAGCCTCGCGAGGCCGCTGTAGGGCCTCAACAATGATCGTGTCGACGCCATTGTGTGGGTTGAAGGTGAGTAGCCTCCTACTCGGAGCTCGAACTCGGCCGACGGTAAACGAAGATGTCAATGATATTATGATGGCATCGAACCACTAGACCCTAGCAAGTGCCAAGGCCGCTACTTGTGTTTGATTGGTTGATGTCAGGCCAGATCGGATGAGAGCAGCCCGAAGCTCCGGCTGTCCACCTTTGTGCAGCTGAATGACATGAGTCCAGCCAATCACGCACACATTGGTAACGACGTTGTCCCAAGGCTGTGAACAGCAGCCAGACTTTGACCTTCTTCTTCTCACCACCAAATCACCCCCTTCCACCTTTTCCAACTCATTCATTGTATTATACTAATCAGAACGGTGCTTTTACATTCGGCGCAACCTGGAGCTGTCAGAATTCCTTTGCATATCGAAAACCAATTGCGCAAACAAACGCCCAGTCGCAAATTCCATAACCTGTCTCCTGCAGGAGCCTGAAGCTACCCCCCTTTTACGACTGCCTACCCAGCCTTCCACACCTCATCATGGCTGACATAGACGACGAGCTTCTGGCTCTTGCGGGTGGTGGGGAGTCCTCTGACGAGGAGGAGTTGATGTCAGAGGCTGAGAGCAGGGCGCCATCTGCATCACCACCCCCCAAGGCAGCCACGAAAAAGTCTGAGGCAAAGAAGGCAAAATCGCGCTTGGGTGGGAACGATTCAGAAGGGGAAGGAGAGGCGTGAGTCTCCCCCAATCCGTCCATTTGCATAGGCGCACATTCCGACAGTTTTCGTCTTGCGCCCTCGTACACTCGAGGCCGGCCAGATTTGTCTTTTTTCTCAACTCAACTCACATCGCTTCGCCACTTTCGCACGCTTTGTCACCTTATTTTTATTTCTATTGCTCGCTTCCCATCAATTGCTTCCGCTATCCGCGCGCCTGCTAACAGAATGCGACTTAGCACTTCACCACCCGGTAGTCCCAACTCGATCGGATCCGCCGCCATGGACGAGTCCGACTCCGAAGCCGAGCCGCACAGACCTGGCCACGACGATGACGAGGAAGACAAATACCCGGTTGATGGCATGTTCAGTAGTCGTGCCGAGAAGGAACAAGTGATGGCCATGCGCGAGGTGGAGAGAGAATCACTGCTGGCGGAGCGTCAAGCCGAGATCGAGCGCCACCGACAGAATCGCATGCTTCGCCAGCTGGTCAGCAAGCAGGAGAACGAGGAGAAGAAGCAAAAATTGAAGAAACGTAGCGCCGATGCCGCCGATCTTGAAGAGGCCTCGCGTAAGAACTCGCGGCCGCGCACCGAAGGCAAGACGTCTGCGATAGATACGCTGCGTCGCGCGCGTGCGGAGAAGAGCGATCGCGCCCGTCGTCGCGAGGAGGACCGCCAGAAGGGAAACCGATCGCCCCATGGCGATTACCGAGACCAGGATAGCGATGAAGGAGGTGACTGGGAGGAACGCGATCGCCGTCGTCATCACAAGTCGCGATCGCCCGACGAAGAGATCGTCGCGCGCGCGCTGCCGCCCCCCGATATCCGCGATTTCGAGCGTGTCCGCGTCGGAAAGAGTCGTTTCGCCGAGTACTGCTTCAACCCTCGTTTCGAGACAGCCATGATTGGATGCTATGTCCGCATCAGCATCGGCCCCGACCCTAAGACAGGCCAAGACGAGTATCGCATGGCGCGCATTCAATGTGAGTCGGATGGTGCCTTGTTGCGCGACGAACAGATGCTGACCTCTTGCAGCCATCACCGTTGGCAAACCATATGCCATGACTGGCCCGGGTGGCTCTTTCGTCACTGACCAGTATGTTCTGGCCGCTCATGGCAAGGCAGAGAGGCCGTTCCCTTTCATCTTTCTGTCGGATCGGCCATTCAGTGAAGTAAGTCATCCTTTCTGGCTATAGATCTGTCATACTGACATGTGCGCAGCGCGAGTACAACCGATACGAAAAGGTCATCCAGTCTGAAGGACTTAGCCTCCCCAAGAAACAGGTTCTTCTCGACAAGATTGAAGATATCAACGCGCTCATCGCCTACCACCTCACGACGACGGAGATTGACGAGCGCATCCAGCGCAAGAACGCTCTGCGCAAGAAGTTCGATCCCAAGCTCCGTGAGCGTCTCGCCCAGGAGATCGAGGTTGCGCGACTCAGGGGCAACACAGCCAAGGCGGAGGAATTACAGGAACAACTCGACGACCTCAAGACGAATGTCCTCGCATTTAAGACGAGCCTCAGCGACTCGTCATCAAAGCCGAGTACGACGTCGCAGCAGGACCGCCTGGCCAACATCAACCGCCAGCGCCGACTCGAGAACGCCGAGAACGTCCGTAGGGCGCAGCTCAAGGAGAAGGCCGAGGCGCGCAAGCTAGACGCGGCACTGGAGAGGGGTGAGGACATCAAGAACGATCTTTCGCGGCGGCTGCGGACGAGAGCGAAGTTCATCCACGATGCCAACGACTCTGGCAAGAAGCCCACGGGCAAAGATAGCAACGCGAGCACGCCTGCGAATGGGACGCCGAAATCCGGGGTTCAGGAGAAGAATCTGCTACCCAACTTGGCCAAGCTCCAGGCCGCAAATCAGGAGAAGAAAGGCATCCCGACTATTCATAAGCCGCTCATGGACGACGACATTATCGGAGCTTTGGATCTCGATATTGACATCGATATTGATTAGGGGTTCGCTATGAGACCAGCACTGTCAACTTGCGCAGGGTTACAGGTTGTTTCCCGCATTGCTATTAAAGGGAGAGAGGAGGACGGATGGTCTGCACAGGCACCGATCGGCGATTGCCAGGCATGATTTTTGCACCCTCCGAAGCGCAACGGACTGTAGATTAGAGAGCATAGCCTTCCACGGTACAAGCGAAGCAATTCATACGAGAGAAACGGACAAGAACCAGCCTGAAATAATATGTGCGAGGACCCTCTGGCCTTTTCCCCGCCCCCCGCCCCTATGCCTGTCGGTATCCTTCAAAATCCAGAGCCCGGATTGGGAGGGTTGCCGCAACCGCGCTACTGCAGTGCTAGCCGCCAAAGAGCTCCATCCGGGGCGCATTGGCTGCTGCACGTGGGTCACGCTTGACCTTTATGGGCCTCAACTGACGGCCTGAGTCATCGGCGAAAAAAACACCCTTTTAACCACAAACTTACCAGCAGTTCCTGTCTGCTGTAACACCTTGGCACGTGGGTCACCTGTACTACATGCCAGCATGATGTTGCCGGCATCGTCGGCCATTGAATCACTTTACACGATCGCGAGCGGCTAGGGTGACTTGGGCCCGGCCCAGCCGAGAAAGACACCTGGGGTGGCTCGCTGCAAAGGTCTTGCGTACCTACCTTCATTCCTACAATCCACAAAAGACACCGGCTTTCCTTTCTATGCGAGCGATCTCGGTTCATGTTCCCCAGTCCCTGTGTTCTTTTGTTTTCTTGTGCCAACCTCACACACCCCACGTCTCGGCCGCGAACTAGCTCTTGTGACGTCGAGGTTCGAAGGAACGCTCCCTTTCGTTGTGAATTGCTAGACCCATTGGAATCTTATATAGAGAAATCGAAACCAGGACAGTGGTAGCAGCCCCATAATGGCTTCAGAGACGAGGCCTCTTCTCGCAGAGGAACCGTCCATCCCACCCGGTACCTCTCACTTTGCCCATCTCTGCCTCTCTCTCTCTCGTTCTCTGCTTCGCAAAGACTGACCACGACCACCGCAGCGCCCTCGTCTGTACCCGGATCCGCATCCTCGTCCACACCCGCCCGCCGCTTTCCACAGGCGATAGCCCACCGCGGCTTCAAGGCACTCTACCCCGAAAACACCCTCCTCGCCTTCCGCGGCGCCCTCGACGCCGGCGCGCACGCCCTCGAGACGGACCTGCACCTGACGCGCGACGGCGTCGTCGTGCTCTCGCACGACGGGAACCTGAAGCGCTGCTTCGGCGTCGACAGGAGGATCAGCGAGTGCGAGTGGAACTACCTGCGGACGCTGCGCACCGTGCAGGAGCCCGGGGAGGGGATGCCGCGGCTGGGGGACCTGTTGGCGTTCCTGGCGAAGGGGGGCGCAGCTAGAGAGCGGGTTTGGGTCTTGTTGGACATCAAGGTACAGTATGGTTCATTTGTTCCCTTTGAGAGAGCTGGGAAGAGGGTGTTTTTGTAATGGGAGAAGATGCAACTGATGAGGAGGATGATGAGGGCCGGCGGTGGGCTGACATTGTGAGGGAACAGACCGATGATCCGCCGGTGGAACTGCTCGAACGCGTGGCCGAGGTCCTGGCCTCGACGCCTGGCCCCGTGCCATGGGAGGAGAGGATCGTCCTCGGCTGCTGGAACGTAAGTTGGCGTCCTCCCATCCTCCCACCTCGCCCCCCTCCCTCCACAATCGAAGAACACACTGACAATCGGCCCACGAAGCAACCCTACATTACCCACGTCCGCTCCATCCTGCCCACCTACCCCGTCACCCTCATCTCCTGGTCCCCGCTCTATGCGCGCGGATTCCTCTCCCCCGCCGAGCCGAACCTATCCTTCAACATGTTCCAAAAGTCGCTCGTAGGGCCCGCGGGCAAGCTCTTCATCCGCGACGTCCGGAAGGCCGGCAGACGGCTGTTCGTCTGGACCGTCAACGACGAGGAGTGGATGGAGTGGAGCATCCGTGCCGGCGCAGACGGCGTCATCACGGATGACCCGGAGCTGTTCCTCGAGGTATGTCGACGGTGGGAGGGTAAGGATACCGCTGCTGGTGCCGCTGCTGGACACAGATCTGGGTCCGTTGTCGGCGACGTGGCGGCGGGGGAGGAGTCTAACGTTGCAAAGGCCGCGAGGAGGGCGGGCCGCGTCCGCGACGGCACCTGGAGGCGGACGCTGAAGTTGTACCTCGAGATCGTGGGTATACAGGTCCTCGTGGCGGTCCTCACGCCGGTATTGATGCTCGTCGCGCGTTTCGGCGTCGTCGCGCCGGGGCCGAGCACGACCAAGGCGTTGAGGTTGTGAGCGGGGCCGGTGCGTGGAGGATAGCGGGGGGGGGCGGGCTGCCGTGACGTACTGACTTCTGGGAATGATGGGCGTTGCGCAGATGTTTGCCTTGTCGCAAGGGCTTGCAGAGCATCCAGGACGAAGGGGATAGGTTTTAGATCAAAAATACAATACAATACATAAGAGAGAGTGGGGGGGGGGGGGGTTCAACATTCGGAGGGCAGAGGCTAGAGAGAGAGCAGTGGCCTAGATAGATCTGCGTGACATGCTATTAGGGGGAAAGACGCAGTGAGCATACTCGAAGAAGAATGAGAGGGCTTCCAGACGAGAGACTCTATATCCAGTTACAGAATCGTTATGAGAATATGACTGCGCTGGGTTTGCTGCATTCGAACTTGGGGGGTTTCCCACTGTGAGGACGCATCTCGACAGTGATGAACAGGTCCAGATTTGACTTACAACGTAGAAGCAGCCAGGCGGTTCTTCTTCTTCTTCTTCTTCTTTCTGTGCCAATGGTTTTGTTCCCGAACGAAGATGGAACCACGTATTTTGGAGCCCCGGCAATGTCAAGTGGTGCAAACGTCTCAGGAGCGCCACAGACAGGTCGCCAGAGACATGACAAAGACGACCATCGAAGGTCAAGATTTGAAATTCATAAAGACTCAAGTATCTAAAAGTTTGCTTCCGAGCACCGACCCGGTGCCGGATACACACATACAATACCCCCATGTTCCAAAATAATAAAAAAGCCTGTATATCCCGGCTTATCCGTCCGATCGTTCCCAAGGCCGCCCCAAAGTCATCCATGATCCCAACACCCGAGTTTTCCACGTTGGGAAAAAAACTTTGGAAAAGAAAGTTCCCGTGTAAAGCCCACTCACAGTCCAAAATTACCATCTAGCCCATCAAGAAATAGCCCGTCTCCATTCGCACCGCACGATGCGAGCAGCGCGTTCCGGTACTCCAGACTGCTGACGCTCATGTTCAGATCGCTCGTTGCCAGGTCCTCTCCCGAGCTGAGGCTCTCCTCGCTCACGCTCAGCACGCTCTGCGGCGGCGCAGGGTTCGTGCCGAAGTCGCCAATGTTGAAGTTGGCCAGGTCCCACGAGTCCGGACTCCAGCTGTCCAGCCCCGTCGAGGACGACGCCGGCGTCTCGCCCATGGTAGGCAAGGCGCCACCTCCGCCGCCGTAGATGGCATCGTAGACGTTGTTCAGCCCACCATCCATGGAACCCAGTAGGGCTTCCCACTCTGATGAGGACACACCTGAAGCCTTGTGCGGTTGCTGCTGATGTTGTTGTGGTTGTCGTTGTTGTTGTTCCTGGTGGTGCTGGGCATAGAGGTTATGGTGGGCAGCGGCGAGGATATGCTGGTGTAGCCGTGCAGTGGTCGGAGACGGTGGCGAGGAGCCGTTGGGCGTGCTGTTAAGGGAAAGGTAGTCGAGATTCTGTTTCGTCGATGTGCGGATGCGGTTGGCGATCTGGGACATGGAGAGCCGCTGGTCGCGACGCGCGACCATGTCTTGCTGTTGGTGGCTGTCGGACGACGGCTTCGAACGTGATCGATACAACTCCGGGCGGTTCTGAATGATGGGCATCGTCATACGACGCATCTTCTCCTGTTGCTGGACCAAGTTGCCATCGCTGGCGGAGGCACTCGGCAAGCGACCAAGGGTCTGTGAAGGCGACTTTTTCTTGGGGGCTGGCGCGGGTGGCGACGACTTCTGCGGCGCGGGCATAGATGCCTCTGGAATCTGCTGTGGTGGCGGAGTGGGCAGGTTGGTCTCGTCAAGTCGGATGAGGATGCCGGCTACGCGCTTGAGGTCGAAAGAGACCGGAGCCTTTGTTTTTGTGAGAATCTGGAGGACGTTGTTGACGAGGCGCTCGACATCTTTCAACATTTTGCTATCCTGCTTCAACTCGAAACTCTGGTACAGAAGAGTGATGCCGCAGATCACAAGTGTATCTGTTTTGTTGAGGCAGAAGGAGAAGGTCATATTGCGTTCCTCGAGCAGCTGGATGATCTGAACAACGTGCTTGGCGGACTCGGCAATCGACATCATCGCAGGCGCTGCCTTGTGGCCAAGCGATGACCCAACAGCGGGACGGAAGATGAGCGTCTTGGTGTAATAGTATGCAAGCGCGAGCAACGGAGACCGGCTTCCAGTGACGTCTGTCGAAGGCTTGTCTTGCTTGAAGGTGAGTTTGAGATGGGTAGGCAGAGATTCGCACCACTCGTCGAGTTCGGCTTCCATGGCAGACATCTGTTGCAACGACAACTCGTGAGATGTGGCTGCCGGGTAGTTCTTTTCCATGACCTTGGCGAGGATTCGGCAGCAGCGGAAGAGCGCGAGAGCGCTCGACAGACGAGTGTACTCGCCGGGAAGAGTCGGCTGAAAGCCCTTCTCGGTCACGTATTCGTCGTCGGTGTCTGACGGGTACTCTGTGTGGATCTCATCCTCCTTGAGCAGTTTCGGCAGGCCGAGAATAGCACCAGAGAAGCTGCAGCCGTCAGTCGGGAATTCTTCACTTGCGATTGGTGTAACTTACCAGTCCAACGTGTAGAGCGTCCAGAAAACCTTCTTACGAGTCTCGATGGTGAGCGCACCGAACGAGAAACGCTTCTGGCTCTGGTGGAGTCCGAGGCGGTGGGACAAGCCCACGGCGATGCCCTTGTAGTGTTGAAGGCGCTTGTAATCCGCTCTCACTATGCAGTAAAGGAGTGCCAGCTCGAGACACTGCAGTGTGACCATGGTGTTCTCCATGAGGATGGCCTCAACGGCTCGATGCCATTGCTGCTCGCATGCGGCGATCTGCTCAAGGTCGGGCTGGTCGCTACCCAGCGCGGCAATTCCGAGAACCAGATACAGCTGCGCGATCTTGTGGCTGTTCTTGACCTTTTCCGGGTCAGAGACAAATTCCTCGTAGATGTGTAGGAACGTTGGCTTGTGCAACACAGGGAACAAAGGTGCCCATTCTTGGAAGTAGACGTTGACGCAGCGGTCGGAAAACAGACGCGGGGGCACCTTCAGAGACTGGTCCGGCAACGTTGTTGTCAGGGGATGGCAGCCCTGGATGTGCAAGAAGGCTTCCGGGTTGAAATCCGAGCAAGATTTGCCGTTCTCCTGCATCTTGCGCTTAAACGCCTCTGTGAGCTCAAGTTAGCAAAATGCAATCTCGCTCGGACGGCGCGAACCCCAGACGGGACGAGACGGGACGGGACGGCGCGCATGGGATGACGGTAGTGGTGGTACGAACCGATAAAGGCACGGCCGCTTGACGGCCCCATGAAGTACGAGTCCGAGTTCTCGACGCCGAGCAACAACGGCGACGCCTGCACGCGGAAAGTATCCTCTTTCGCAGGGGTCCCGGCATCTTTCCTCGCATCGGCGGCGGATGCCAGTGAATGCGCCGACGCTGTGACGGAGGGGCTGCGATGGCCCGCGTGGCTGTGGTTCCCGTGCATCCTCGACAGCATATCGATCTTCTCGTCCTTCTCGTCCAGTAGGTCTTTCAGTTCTCTGACTTCGTTTTCCAGCTGGCGCACGCGCTCCTCGAGAGACTCGGTGTAGCCGCGAGGAAAGGCTCGGCGACTCAGTTTGTCGCTCGTGCGGCACTCGAAGCCAACGTTGGCGCATTGCGAGCAAGTCGGCCTGATGCCGTCGCAGCGGATCTTCTTGCTCCGGCACCGGTCGCAAGCCTGGGCTATCCGGCTCTGGGAGCTGGTGCCCACCTTGATGACCTTCATGGGTAGAATTCCGGGCATGATGGCGTCCCGCTTCGTTGCGCGATTGGGAGATCCCTTGCTTAGAGATTTGGCTGCTTAGTGGCGTTAGGCGATGTGGTGGGCGTCTGTCTACTGGGCCAGCCTCGGAGGCTTCGGCGGTGGGGTGGCTTTTGCGTGGTATTGTTCGTTTCGTGGACTCGTTCACGCGTGCTGGGCGGCGGGTGGAGAGTCGACCAGTCGCATACAGATCACGTTCCCCCTCAAACAGTCACCCGGTTGTTTCGTAAAAGTCGTCGTCGTAGGTTGATGTAGATGGTATCTCTAGTAACAACTAAGAAAAGAAGCAAATAGATCCGCAAGAACACCGGTCTTCCCAGACAGAAAAGACAAAGATACGGTAGTTCGAACGGGGGTGCCTCGGAAGAGGCGGGCTAGCGGAAGAGTTGGGATGACAAAGTGAGAGCGGAGGAGGAAGAATAGAGGAACTGGAGATAGGAGAGATATTTATATAGCCAGCTCTATAAGGCTTAGTAATAGCTTAAGTAATTACCTTTATAATTCTTTACTAAATAGTTAGTAATATAC
>PUHP01000392.1:0-30563 GCA_006783085.1 Colletotrichum shisoi
AGTATTAGATTGGAATTAGTACTAGAATACAAGATTAATCCGGTTCTAGAAGGAAAGTAGGTAAGCAAGGTAAAAGTAGGGTAACGCCTAGCGCTAGCAAAAGTAGGGTAGCAACAGCCTTCACTTTCGCCTTAGTAGGCGCGTAGACTATAGTCTATCTTAGATTATACAAGCCTAGTTACACCTATAAAGTTATTACTAAATCTGCAAATAACCTTATAACAACTAACCTTCAACCATCTGTAATATTAAACCAACAGTAACTAAATACCTAACCCTTAGTATTAGAATTTTAGTACTTAGTACTAGGTTAGCGAGTTACATTAACTAGTTAGTTTAACTATATTAAATAATATTATAATATAGTCTAATATATTAGTAAATAGAAGACTAGTTAAGATATACTTTTTATAAAAGGGTATTATCTAATAATTAAAATTAAGTATATAATAGTAAGTAAAACTAGGCTTATAACTATTATAAGTTAGAGTATATAGTAAGGTATAGGAGAATATAAAAGAAGGATACTTAATTCTAGAAATAATAAAGGGAACAAAATGCTGCTAGTTATATACATATAGGTACGTAAAGTAGCACGTGACAGGATTAATTCAGGGAGCTTCTAATGTACGAGGATATTCCTGTGACAGCATCTTGTCCATCAAAGGAATAGAATGATAGAGACAGATTGTCGGAACGCATTTAACTGGCCTCATTTGGAAACATAAAGCTGAGAGGAACGCGTCTGCGAATGCTTGCCTATCTGGCATGTTTCTAACAATACCTCATCTGTATGACTTATGACTACGCAGCATCTTAAGTTTAAACCACTCTTTATGCGAGTATTCATTGTCTTTGGGCCTGAATTGGTTCCAATGCACTGAATTACTTGGCGTGTCCAAGGCCATCCGCAGCCTGCCTCTGGCTCTTCTGCACCTCGGTGGTATGGCTCTTGAACTCCCGCGCCGGAATCTTTTTGATGAACATTTCGTCGAGTTCTTCGTATGACCGGCCAGCAACTTCGGGCTGGTAGAACCACAGGTAGACTGTCGACAACACTGAGAAACCACCGAAGATGAAGGACACCTTGGCTCCCAGGTTGGCTTGATCGGGGTTGAAAAGGAAGGGGATGACGAAAGTCCACATAGTCTGCACGAGTAGGTACGTCAGCGTGTTTTCTAAACACGAATGTCTGAATCTCCGGGCAGAGAGTAAACGTACGAAAAGACTGTTTTGGAGAGCCAAAGCCATGGCCGCAGTCTTTGCTCGAAGACGAGAGGTTGCTACCTCGGTCAACAACGAGTAGGCTGTAGCGCCGATGGTGACGTTGTAGATGTAGCAGTAGACGAGAAGTAGAGCAACGGTTCCCTTGACAGCACCGGGAGTGCCTGCGACGGCAAGACCGCCGGTGATCATCAAGAGGACGGTCAACGTGCACATACCCCACAATGTGAGGCCACGACGTCCGACTCTGTCGATGAGGAACCACGCAGTGATATTGCCAAGCATGGACAGAACCTGCTGCACTATGGCAAGCTTGAAGCTCTCCTTCGGGCTGTATCCGGCAATCTGCTGGTAGTATGTCGCGTACGAGGCGACGAAGAGGACGCCGCACAACGCCTGGATGCTGAGGGGGGCAACCGAAATGATGGTGCGGCGAAGATTGGATTTGCGGAAGCACTCGGCGAAGCTGGCACCTTCGGTCTCCTTGCGCACCTCGGCGAGGGTCAGAGCGATGACGGAGATCCGCTTCTCAACCTGGACGGCGTCGTATCCGAGACGGGCGAGAGACCTGGCGGCCTTTTGCATCTTGCCCTTGTTGACCAACCACCACGGTGACTCGGGCATGAAGAGGAGGAGGAGAGCACCCAAACCACTGACGCCGTACTGGGATATGAAGATGGTGCGATACGCCCAGCGGTCGTCTCTGGCACCCGTCTCGTTGACGACCAGGGAGACGATGAAGGGGCCGATGGTGAAGGCGATGGCGGCGGCGGCGGTCATGATGCCGCGAAGGGCCAGGGGTGCGACCTCGCCGATGTACGTCATGCTGACGGTGATGAAGGCGCCAATGGGGAATCCCGCGATCAGCTTTCCGGCAAAGAAGATCTCGTTGGTCGTGCTTATGGTCTCGAGGGTGATGCCGACGAAGATGAAGATGTAGCTGATGAAGTACGTCCACTTGCGGCCGATGCGGTCAGCTACGTAGCCAGCACCGAGGGAACCGATGACGGCGCTGGAATCGAGGAACAAGCCGTTCGTCAGTTACGCCGTCGTCCTGTACTACTGTAGGGAAAATCTCTCTCTCTCTCTCTCTCTCTCTCTCTCTCTCTCTCTCTCTCTACACGGAAACAGTAAAGACTCACGATGCCACGGGCGCTCCGCTGTACGCCGATTGCCACTTGGCTGGAAGAACATAGTCGTCCTCGAACAAAGACCCAAAGTCTTTGCGGAACTGCGGGATGCCAATGACCGTGCCACCGGCTTGGGTGTCGAAACTGGTGAGAATGAGGACGTAGATGGCATAGAGACACCATGCGAATGCCCACGGTTGGGTTCTGATGGCTTGGAAGACAGTTTGCTTATGGTCCTCGGCAGTCACTGCGTGGCCAATCTCCTCGACGTGCTCACCCTTGGCAGCGGCGATGTCGTCCTTGTCGGCGACCGAGGCCGGATATGCCTGTTCAGGGGTGTTACTCTCTCCCATGGTGTGTCGAATGGGATGTGGTGGCCCTCTTCAGTCTCGGACAGTGGGGTAAACAAAGAAGAAGAAGAAAAAACCAGCAAACTCGGACCAAAGGATTTAAGGTTGAGGGGGAATCCGGGCATGAAAAAAAGCACCGACAATCTGGGGAAGCTGTGTCTGGGGAACTGGGGCGAGATTCCACAAAGCCGGGAATGTCCCCGGTTCTTATTGTCAGGGACTTTACAGGCCTCGTCCGGATGGAGGTGTTTGCAGGCACTTCTTCGGATCAACGTCGTCTCAATGATGGTCCGACAATGGTTCATGGCGCCAGCCTGTTTCTCTCTTGGACGTCCTTGGCTGGCTACAGGTCAAGCCTCATCTTCGGGGACTGACTTCTCGCCAACATACATGTTCACCACGTGGTTGACTGTTGCGGGGGAGGGGCGGCCGGTTAACAAAGCCGTTGTCGGATGGTGCTTGCATGATGGCGTTGCGTTTCATTGACAGCTTGGTCTTGCCGCGGGGACATTTCCTTGGCTGGGAGAAGTCGGCCGCGTACTGAGGTAGCTGGCGAACTGACTGACTCGGTCTGCTCGAGCAGTTATGTTCCGAGGAGTAGCCAAAGGGATGCTGGTTGGTGGTGTCCTGGTAGCTGCTAACCTCAAGCTTGAGTGCTAGCCAAGTTGGGTGGTTGCGTTGTCTGGCCTAAACGCGGTTTGATTCACCCTCTCGTCGTTTCGGTAGTTCCGTCAAGAAAAGCAACTTTGAATGGTCATACCCCGGTTTGTACACGGGAATCGCAGATGAAAGATGCGGGGTTTGACAATGTGTGCTAAGAGGCTGTCGTGTTTCGTTTCCTCGTCTTTCTGTTATGATAAGCGGCATCATGCTCACTGTCGTGAGACGCCTTCGTCAGGAAACCTGGATTCGTTGCAGCCGCAGCCGCAGCCGCAGCCACTCTTCGCGGGGTAAGAGTTGGTTTCTTGAAGGGTGGAGCTGTTCAGACTGCACCAAGCCATCATAGCTGGAGAACTTGGAGTCCATTTGCATATCCCCCCGCAGTTCTACTGCTGTTGAACCCTCTTTGATCTCAGCTGACCTGGCAAATCTCGTTGCATAATGCTTGCTGTACACCATTTGCCGGGTTTCTCCTCGGTACTGCGCTCCCTCCCCGCACGCTCAATAGAGCAATCAGAAGCGTCAGCCACGTTGCCCAGTGGGTGCTTTGAACTGCTCTTCTTGGGAGATGGTCACACCAAAGCGTCTACGACTTCTGTTTGTGATCGTGGCGTTTTCAAATGTGTATCTCGGTGACCTGAGCTATATCGAACTGATCCCATGCTGATATTGGCGCCTAGGCACACACATCTTCCAAGCTCTGAGTTGCAGCCCTCAATAGCCCTTGTTCAAACTAGTTCATCTTCATTCTTGACCCAAACCCATCCATCCCATCATGGCAGACGCACCAGAAGACATGGTTGAGAGCGTCCTGCCGACGCGATGGAACCGCGACTTTGAGAGAATTGCGAACGACCTGTGCCCGAAGCTCCATCGATGGACGCGCACGCCCCGACGGGTAATCAAATTCGACAAAGATGAAACCCAGTACTTTGGCGTCCGCGCGGTGCCCGCAGAGTGGCCGATCGATCAGCTGTCGTCCAAGGCATGGGGCAAGGGAGACGACTTCATCCTCGACTTCGGCATCCACATGGTGGGATACGTCTCGATGAGGCTCGAGTCCCGCGGCTCGCACATGGACGCCCCGTGCAGAATGCGTTTTACCTTTGGCGAGTCTCCCTTGGATGTGACGCTTGGCATGGACAACGTCAAGACATGGATCAGCACGAGCTGGCTGCCGGACGAGATTATCAACATCGACATGTGTCCCGAGCTCATTTCCTTGCCTCGCCGCTACTCGTTCCGCTTCCTGCGAGTCGAGGTCATCGACACCTCGCCCAAGTACAAGGTTGCGTTTTCCGAGGTCAAGTGCGAGTGCGTCAGCGCCATTGGCCAAGACCATTCTCTCGAGGCTTTGCAGCTCGATGACGCCCTCCTCCAGAAGATTGACCATGTCAGCATCTCGACCCTGAGGGACTGCATGCAGACTGTTTTCGAAGACGGCCCGAGACGAGATCGACGGCTCTGGAGCGGCGATCTCCGGCTTCAAGCTCTTGCAAACTACACCACCTTCCGGGACTTCGACCTTGTAAAGAGGTGCATCTTCCAGTTCGCCGCCGTGGTCCGTGAAGACGACTCGCTGCCTGCCTGCATCTTTGAGCAACCACAGCTGACGCCGTCAACGGATTACATCGTGGACTACGACGCTCTCTTCGCTGCCATAACCTACGACTATGTGGTTGCATCCGGAGATACAACCGCTGGTCACAGTCTCTGGCCTACGGTTTTGGGCTGTGTCAAGAGAGCAATCAGCCATCTGGACACTACCACGTATGCATTCGACGAGGCAAAGAGTGAAGGATGGAAGTTCCTTGACTGGCAGCCTGGTCTGGAACATAGCGCGGGACTCCACGGCGTTCTTCTCTTCTGTCTGAAAGCAGCCAATGCCCTGGCCAAACTCCTCGACAAAGAGGCCCCGTTCGAGGACCTCGTGGCCAAAATGACCGAAGCCGCAAAGACTTTCCTCTCGCCAGACAACCTCTACTTCGTGTCCGGGCCCAAGTCGCAAGTCAGCTTCGCCTCGGCATCGTGGCTCGTGCTGGCCGGGGCATTCCCGCCGGATGTGGCACGGGAAGCGCTGCTCAATACCCTCGCCCACCCCGATGCCGTCAAACCCCTGACGCCCTACCTATGGCACCACGTCTGCGACACTCTGGCAACTGTTGGCTGCTTCGAGAAATGTATCGAAGTCATGACGAGCCACTGGGGAGGCATGGTACAGGCCGGCGCCGACACTTTCTGGGAGTGCTTCAACCCGGAAGACCCTCGCGCAAGTCCTTACGGCGACGTGAGAAACAACAGCTTCTGCCACGCCTGGAGCTGTACCCCGACTTACTTGTTGAGAGGGAAGCTGAGAGACTTTGTTGGAGTTAAGGGGACGACGACGTCAGTAACCGTGGGCCGTCTGGACGAGGACTGGATCATGTCGGAAACAGCCGCATAAAGTATTGTTCCAAGCATCCAGCATCCGACAGGAAAGTTATGAGATGAAGTGAAATGGAGTAAGAAGACCGAACCACAACTATTCCCCGAATGATGCAAGCCATCTGACGTTGCTAGTGATAGTATGTACATTAGAATTCAACGGGCTCATTCTGCTGAGCTACACGAATCACGATGATGTCCCTCCCTTCCTTATTCTTCCCGTCCGTCTGTTAAGTGGAGCCAGCCAAAGCGCTGAGAGGGGCGGCACCAGGGTAGAAGGTGGTGGGGATTGCCGGAATATCGATGGACTTAGTGAGGCCGAGCCCAGCGGTGACCAGGCCAGGCATAGTGGCCGCCGAGTAGCCGGTGACGGTCTTGGTGGTGGCCGTGCTGGTGTAGGTGCCGGACCCGGTGCGGAGGCAGTGCCCCTTGCCAAAGGCATTGTTGCACTTGTCGACGATGGACGAGCCGGCCTCGGTCCAGATGTTGATCCCTGAGACGTCAATGTTCTCGCAGGGGACCGCGGCGGCGCATAGGGCGACAACTGGACCGCGAGACGCGCCGTTGGCTGCGGTGCCCTTCCAGTTGGAGAAGGTTAGGTTCTTGTACTCGACACCGTCGCCCGAAGCCTTGCTCTGGCCGGACCAGGCGGCGTCGATCTTGAGGGAGTAGGCGTTGCCGTGGCCGATGAAGTTTTCGAACTTGGCGTTTTGGAAGACGCCGTCTCCGCCGTTGTTCTTGATCATCATCATTTGGTTCGAGTTGGAGGTGTAGACGTTGCGGTAGTGAATGTCTGAGATGGCTAAGGATAGGTAGGTCGTAGACCAGGGGGTCAGCTGCGGCCGGCTTCAACCTTTCAAGCGAAGGGCCAGAAAGTGGGCATGGAGACTTTGCGTACCAGTATCGACACCAAGGGAGCCAATGGCGCAACCGCCGGACCAGTTACAAAAGACGTTCTCAATGAGCACGTTGCTGGACTTGTTCTACGGTGTGTCAGTGAGCCTTCTCGTCGAAAACCTTGAAAGCATTGGTGGCCAAGACCGCATACCTTGACAGTGACACTATTTATGGTTAGCCAGAGATTCAGAAAGCGGGAATGGGATGTGAAAAGAAAGAAAAAGCACCACGGCTAGTTCTCTAGGCGGCGAAGCGGAAAGGAAAGGAAAAGGGAAAGGAAATGGAAAAGGAAAAGGAAAAGGGGGCAACTAACCACTCGTCCTTGTTGGTGACAGCAACATCGTGAACATGCACGTTCTTAGCTGCCATCAGATTAAATCCGTCAAGACCGCCACGGTTTCCTCCACGGACAATCATATTATAAACCTCTCCATTGGTGACGGTGTCCATGACGAAATGGAAGGCCGGGGAATCGACGAGGGCGATATCGTGGACGCTGAAGTCGGTGACGGACACCAATCTCAGCAGACGGGGTCCGTAGACGCTGGTGCCCTCTGCGGCCTTGTCAGTGGATGTCGTGCCGTGGCAGCCAGTTTTTGACATGGAAGGTCTTACGCTTGTGGAACTCGTATCCGTAGCCCTGCATGGCGCCCTTGGAGTTACCGCTGTAGAATTCGACATCCGTCGACTTCTGGACAATGATCATGTGGCCGCCGGCGGTGCCAGTGCGATAGATGGTACCCTCGAGGTTGATGGAAACACCGGAGCCGCCTGAGAGCGTCTGCCAAGTCCCGAGACCCCATTCTCCCTCGGGGATGAGGATCTCACCTCCGGTCTTACAGGCGTTCCAGGCCGACTGGAGCGCCGCGCCAATGTCTCCTGCGGCGCCGGCCTTGGCTCCGCAGTCGGTGATCTTGCACGTCTTCTTGGCCGCCTTGGCAGCGGCAGTTGTGGACGGGCCTACCTTGCCGGATAGCTGGGCACTGCCGAGCCCGGGAAGAAGAGCGCCCAGCGCAAGGAGTGAGACGGAAGCGAACTTCATGGCTGTCTTGTGAATATGAAAGAACGGATATCGATCGACAGACGTGTTGACGATGAAGTAGCAAGAAACGGAGGAAAAGCAGACACTGAGCTGAGAGAAGTGAACAAGCAAGCAGGAAAACAAACTGGACGGACGGATGCGTTCCTAGAAGGCCTGCTCTCGTGGAGACGATAATAAAGAATTGTTCCTCCGATCTCCCCCTTCATCTCTCCCCCCCCCCCAACCAGCAGATCTAGCCTTACCTTACCTCACCTTGCCTTACCTTACCTTCATTCTCACCCTTTTTGTCGAACACGCCGCTTCTTCCGTGACCCCACGATCCGTCCATCACTTGTGGGAAATTGAGCACGAAAGGCGCTGATGAAACTGGCCAGTCGACGAAGAAAAACACAGGGCCTATGAGCTGGGGTCCGAATGCCGTGTTAATTAAAAGGGCAAGATGGACAGCAGACTCGTCGTCGGCCTGTTCGCTTCTATCCAACACTGTCCTAGATGGGGATCGGGGGTAAGAAATAGAGTGAGTTGTGGCGCTATGAGGGCCTGGCCACCGGACGATTATCGTCAACCCCCTGAAGAGCCGTCAGGGGTGTCGCCTGTCTCAACTGCCCAACATCGACATCCTTACGCTGCACCGCTGCTGCAAAAGGCGAGATCAACAGCAATCTTGCCAGACCAGGGCCGTCAGGGGCTTTAATCTGGGACCCTTCTCGATGTGGGTGAATTGTGAGCACTGGTGAAACGAAGGGAAACGGCACAGAAGGGCCGCGTCAGTGTTGCAGTTCGTCCCGTCTTGGTCAGACGAAATTTGTTTGTTTGGCACACACACACGCTGCTAGTGGGACGGACCACATATCTCAGCAATGGATATCAGATGATCGAGTAACATCTCCATGGATCTTCATGGACTAAGATCCGGTGACGGGGGAGGGATGGGTTGTGGTTGAGTCAAGCAAAAAAAACTTCATTTCCGTATGCCCCAACGAAAAGAAGAAGAAGTACGGCAGTTAGGTTGCAGAAGAGGTAGGGTAGGGTAGGCAGCAAGACGATCCAAGCCGGGCTTCTAGTAGATTGCAGATCCCCCCATATCATATCAACCATCCTCCGTGCTCCGGCCGGACAGGTCAACACGGCGAAGCGCTGGCGGATCCAAGAGGGGAAATCCGGAGACTTTCAACGGATGCAGCTCCCACGTCTGCGAAGCATCGGAGAATTCATGCCCCAATATCCCCTCGTATCCGAGTCTGTATCCCATCAATGACCTACCTACCTACTTATCAGCCTAACCAAGCTCTCGCTTCTCTCTCTCTCTCTCTCTCTTTCTCACGGCCACCCCCATCGGCCGTTATCGGGCCTTGACCCACTGACAACGGCGCCAGAAAAGCCCATTTCGCTTGCTATGCGCCGCTGCTGCAACACGTCGGAGCTGATTCTCTCTTCCCTTCCTAGACATACCTAGATTGAGGCAGCTGATACAGCTTACTCGGCCTAGCAGCCGGGAGATCGAAACTCTCTCTCATTTATGTATACACGGTCACTGCTTGGGCTGGAAGGCGGCCCGGGGTAAACAAAAAAAAAGCATGATGATCCTCCTGGCGCAGCTGAGATGTGACTGATGCCAATCGGCTGCGCCGTCATCAACAGACGCTGTCAAATGAGCCTCCAACACGCAAAGCTGCAATTTTTCCTCCACATCATCACGAGGGATGATGGCTCGTGATGATGGCCTTGGCTACGCATCTCGGTCCCCCCTGAGCGCCATCTGAATGTGCATGACACCCCTCAAGATCCTTTGAGCCAAGAATAAGCTTACCTTACCACCCTCTCCTCACCTGCTTACCGCACGCTATCGCACAACGTACGTGGGCCGTCAGCACAATTTCAAAAAGGACCAACCGCATTCATGGCCTAGAGAGTGAGGAGTCCGAGTTGAACCGATCCAAGCCCGTTGGCGTCTGACAGACCGAAAAGAGGAAGCTCGGGACGTTGGCTGAGAGGTTCCCGCAGGCGGCGGCGCAGTACCGATATGGCCTGGTTAGCATGCTGCCAACCCACTCCCAGCCTTCCCACGCCCACCTCAGCACCAGAGCGCTCAGCGACAGGCTGTTTGCAGCTCAGCCCAGCGACGCACACTCGCCTCACTGCAGGGCTAACTGTGCCTTGGGTCCACTGCGTGGTCAACGCCAGGCGTTCGGAAGGATCCGACTCTGGGGAAGAGGAGGAGGGGAGTCTTGGGAACGGATGCCATGCGGGTGGGAAGGCCTGTCCAATAGCCTATCTAGGTATATCGTAAGGTTCTCTCTCTATGGGTTTTCGGCTGCGCAGTCGGCGGTAGGCTATGCGGTTGCGCAGCAAGCAGACTCTCAGTTGCTCGTCGACTTACACCACATTCGGATTGGAAAGGACGACACCACGGCCACCGCCAACCACAACGCCGAACTGTATCGGTTTAGTTGCAGCCTGCATCTAGATCCTTCGCAAACAACATGTTTGACTGCAGATGAGGGTAACACCGAAAGTAGTCTCCGAGTCTGCGGATGCTCCCTCCGTCTTGTCGTCGTAGCTTGATGTCTATAAATCACCCTCATCTCCTCCCCCCAAGATGGTCCTGTCTCCTTCTCATCATCATCATCATCAGATACTCAGTCAACTCATCAACAACTCGACCCGTTTCCTTTTCTCTTTTTTTCCCTTTGTAATTTCCTTATTTCCTTATTTCCTTTGTCAGTTTGTCTTTCCTTGGGACAATCGTTCAGACGAGAAAAACAAAAACCACACGCAAAAATCAAATCTTCGCTTCAATCATTCACACTCATCGATCGACCTTTTTTCGCTTGACTTTTCTTATTCTCCATCTCACCAACCCAAAACTTCACAATGCATTCTTCCATCATCTTCACTCTCCTTGCCGCCACCGCCACTTTCACTGCGGCTGCCCCCTCTCTCGGGTCGAAGCGCGACAACACCGTCTGCGCGCCTGGGACCGGCTTCTTCCAGTCTTGCTCCAACGGCTTCCGTGGATGCTGCAAGGCCGATGCTTGCACCATCGGCTACTGCCCGGACGTGACCGGCGCCTCCGACAACAAGCCGGCCGAGACCACCCCCGTCACTACCGGCCACTCGGCTCACTGGCAACCCACCGACCCGACTGTCTGCGCCCCGGGCGCCGGTTTCTTCCAGTCATGTGCCAACGGCTTCCGTGGTTGCTGCAAGGAAGACGCCTGCGCTATTGGCCACTGCCCCTCCGCCTCTGAGAAGCGTCAAGATCCCACTGTCTGCGCCCCCGGCACCGGCTTCTTCCAGTCTTGCTCCAACGGTTTCTGTGGATGCTGCAAGTCTGATGCCTGCTCTCTCGGTTACTGCTCCGACGTGAAGATCGACAACACCAAGGCCGTCAACACCGGGACCCGGACCGTCAACACCAAGGCCGTCAAGAGCCAGGACCCGACCGTCTGCGCCCCTGGCACCGGCTTCTTCCAGTCCTGCTCCAACGGCTTCCGTGGATGCTGCAAGTCCGATGCCTGCTCTCTCGGACACTGCCCTCCCACCTCCGAGAAGCGCCAGGACCCTACAGTGTGTGCTCCTGGCACCGGATTCTTCCAGTCTTGCTCCAACGGCTTCCGCGGCTGCTGCAAGTCCGACGCCTGCTCTCTCGGATTCTGCCCCGATGTCAAGACCGCCGTCGCCGAGAAGCGCGCCGCCGCCTCTGACCCGACCGTCTGCGCCCCCGGCACCGGCTTCTTCCAGTCGTGCTCCAACGGCTTCCGCGGCTGCTGCAAGCAGGACGCCTGCACCGTCGGCTACTGCCCGGATGTCAAGACCTTCCAGACTGTGGCCAAGTCCGCCCCCGAGACCACGCCGACCCCTACCCCGGAGGCCAAGTGCGACAGCAGCAGCAACAGCAACAGCAACAACAACAGCAGCAACAACAACAACAACAACGGCAACGGCAACGGCAACGGCAACGCCGACCCTACCGTCTGCGCCCCCGGCACCGGTTTCTTCCAAACGTGCTCCAACGGTTTCCGTGGTTGCTGCAAGCAAGACGCCTGCACCATCGGCCACTGCCCTTCCAACTAGAGCAGTGAGGCGAGACTAGATGCACACCTGGCCGAGTACACGCATGGTTGGACGGGAGTTTTGATGGCTTACAAGGATAGAATATGGACCGGATTGCATTGCGCGGTGGAGTTTGATCAAATCATAGCATTATGGCGATTGTTTTTATCCGGTATTCTTTTCACCAAGGCGTTTAGTTTCGTTGCATCTCTGTTCAAGATAATACACCCCCATTCCTCACAAATCTATTCTTCACGTTCCAAACTGAAGCTGACGATGAGGATAAAGAAAGTCGTCTTGATTTCTTAGACGTCGACTAAAGTAGTATACTTGCTAATGAACCGCGAGGCTATGCTTCGAGGTCTCAACGAAGAAGAGAACTAGGGATGAAAGGAAACTAAAAAAAAAAACCCCGAATCGTCCTCGACGTCACCAAACCAAACCGCCAGCCTTGTGCCTCCCACATCTTCCCATCATCAACCAAACTTCCCGTTCGGCGTCAATACCTCGGCCCCGTACTGTTGTGACTCTCACTCCATTCCTCTGAATCGCCTGTTGAATTCCTCTACGGCGACAGCCACCATCTTGTACAAGAAACCGCGGCTGCTTTCATCGCCGACGGGAATGAATGGCCCATTGGTGCCGCCTCTCAGAGTCAGGCTCAGGCCTGTCCGCTCCTTTGCAATGGTTTGCACATCCTTGAGGGGGACATCCCACTCCGAGGTCAAACGACGGCTGCGAATGAGAAGGATGCGAGCGTACGTGACCATTACCACCATATCTTCGCGTGGTAGTTCGAGGTGAGCAATATAGTTCTCGTTGAAGTACTTGCCGTTATCAACTTGCTTCAACCAAGACTGCCCGAGCGCTTCCCGAGCGTTGTAGGGCCGCACAATCCCGTCCGAAGGCACGAACCGTGCCGGTCGGACGCGGTCAAGCTCTGAGCCATCAAAAACGGTCGTTGTATTTCGGATGCCTTCGGAAACGTTGGAAGCCATGTCCAGAACACCGATGGCGGGCTTCGTTGCAAATCCCACGACGCCCTTGCCGATGCCCTTGAAGAACCCCAGAGCACCCTCTTGCTCGGCGCCTTCGAGCGGCTTGCGTACGAGTCCACCCACGCCAGATGCGGCGCTCGTGAAGAGCGAGTTGGCGCCGGTAGTGACTCCGTAGAGAGCGTGCTTGGGCCTGTTGCGCGCACGCGTGATGCGCCGACGATCCTGGAACTGCTTGTCAAGAGTTGCAGCTGCGAGACCCTTGGACAAGCTGCCGGTGAACTTGGAGAAGGAATCGGAAAACCCGTAGACGGACTTCTTGACAAGCGAGGCAGCTCCCTTGGCGACACCGAGACCAAAGTCTTCGGGCTTGTCCGAGAGAATCAACCCTTGATAGGGCTCGTAGAACACGTCTGTAAGGCCAGAGCTGATGTTGTTGAAGAGACCAACCGGGTTGCCAAGGAAGTCGGCAGAGCCGAGGATCTTGTGGATCTGGTATAGGACTTCCTGACTGTAATGGCTCGAAATGTTCTGTGTCAAGGCGGGCACGGACACGCGGACGTTGTCTAGCATGAGGGCGTTGAGACGGATGGGCGCATCGTTGACGTTGCCGATGGCCATCGTCATGACGTTGAGGAAGAACATGAGGGGGTTTCGCGACGACGTCTTGTCCTCGGCATTGACTCGCTCCGTGCGCATGAAGGACAAATCCAGTTGCATGGGCTGGATGTTGAGCAGCTCAAAGTAGATGTCCTGGCCCGACTGCTGCTGCTGCGGCTCGGGAATGTCCAGCTCTTCGTCGCACAGCTTGCCTTCTTCGTTGGTGTCGGACCAGGCGGCTCCAGGGATGTTGGAAAAGTCCAGGACGGCGTAGACAAAATCCTCGTCCAGCTCGATTGTCATTTGCTGCATCAAGAGCGTGGCGTACTTGATGTAGAGCACGCCGTACGAGTCGTCCTTCACCCGGGTGACCATGGCATGGATCGAAGGGTGTGCGTCGACCTCCTGGGCCCTCTTCGGGACCACGCTGGGGTACAAGATCATGGGGAAAAGACCACCGTACAGCTGGTTGTCGATTTGGATCCACTTGACCGAGAAGCTAATGGTCTGTTGCAGAGGAGAGTCGTGGTACCGGAGCGAGACATCCCTGAAGGTAACGTAGGCCAGTTCCTTGAGCTGGGAGTTGATGAGAGAAACCCCGATGCCCGACAGCTTCAGCTGCGCCCGGAAGGTCGCAGTCGTCTCCTGGTCCTTGACTTCGAAGCCGTCGGTGCTTGTACGGGACCCAGACTTGGACTTCTGCCGATACAGACTCTTGGATTGACGGAAGTTAGATAGGATCAGAGTCTGCGTGGGGCCGTCGGCGGCCACGTTGATGTCGATGATCTTCTGCTGGCCGGAGGTGGTGGCAAACTTCATCGGAATCTGGTTCCCAATCTCGGCAAGTTTGACATGTCGCTCCTTGCCATGGGCGTTGATGATGATCTCGCGGAACTTGGCGGCGGGGAAGTCCCAGGCATAGGGCATGATACTTCTCGCCGGCAGCCTGTACTTGATGGGTCGCCAGCCCGATCTGTCCTCGACTCCGTCGTCATCCAGGCTGGGATTGGCCTGGTAGAAGGTGAATTCCGTGTCGCTCTCGTTCCTCATCTGATACGGCCAGTTCTTGGTCTCCGGGCTAAGATGCAGGAAAATCGTTGCGCCCTCCATCAGAGTCTCGATGCGAATCAGCCGTTGGCGTTGACCTGCCTTGGCAATCTTGACGTGAGTCGTGCCAATGTCCGAGATGTTGAAGGGAGAAGTCCACTGGTTGTTCATTCCAGGATGGCAAAGCGAGAGCTGCTTTACGGCCGTCTTTTGCATGAAGTGAAGTGGCTGATGCGCGCCCGGCTTCAACGTCATGAACCCCGACGAGCTGGACTCTCGGACGTTGATCTCTTCCCCAAGCTTGTTTTCCAGGACGAACCTCGGCGCCAGAGTGACGACCTTGGTCATCTTATACTTGCCCTCTCCAGCCTCGGTCGTGATGCCGATGTGCACCTCGGTGTTCCTGGAGGGCGACGGCAGCACCACCTCTGCCGTGCTACCGATAGCGTCAAAGCTTTGCGGCTTGCTCCATTCAGAGTCGGCAATCTGCAGCAGGGCTCTGTTTCTGTGATCGTCGTTGCCGTAGGAGAACATGAACGGCGTTGCCTTGGGGCGGTCCCTGTCGGACCTCGACCTGTTGGACAGGGTTGACTGGCCAGCTGCAGGCCGCGCGCCCTGCAGGAAGCCCTTGGCTCTCATCTGAAGGTCGAGGCCGGTTTTGTTCAAGATGATGTAGGGACTGTAGACCGTCACCCGGAAGGCCCCTCCGCCATCCGGAACCTTGTGGTAGTGAAGCTTGAGATTGAGCTGCAGACCGTCTGCATCTTTGCAGAGCAGTCGGTCCTCCTTCTTGAAGTCATCTGACGATCCAGAGTTGATAATGGCAAAGTCGCTCGGCTTGAAGACGGTGTCCTGCATGTCGACACTGAGAAGAAGCAGGTGAGACAGCTCCACGACGTGAACTGGACTAAGACCACCTTTGCGGAGGAAGTTCGCCCAGTCCTTCTTCGTGTTCTTGTCGTAGATGCGGTACTTGAAGTCGTAAGGAAGCAGGTTCTCAAGGATCACCGGCGGCGACAGCTTGATACGCATGTAAGGGTAGTTTCTGGAGATGTGGTCAGTACATTTCGTACAATGCCCGAGGGAACAAGGCGCAAAAATACTTACTTGGTCAACGGGTTCGACCTGTCAAACGTTGCGTTGAGCTGGAAGTAGAACGGATCACCGTTTTCTCCCTTGCAGGCCATCGTGCGCGTAGGTCGCTTCAGAAGATCCCTCCACCACAGGCTCTCTGAAGACCACGCATACCCGAAGCCCGAGTCGGGCCGCACCAGGAGGGACTTCAAAAACACAGCACCCACCGGAGCAGGTCGGCTTTCTCCGGGGGCAATCTTCTCGATCTTGAGCAGGTGGCCCTCCTGAGCATCGTAGACGCCGAGCTCGACGGGGATCTGGGCCAGGTTTTCCACCACGAGAGGCGAGCGGAACGTGACATATTTGACGTTATCCTTGCCCATGGTGACCTCCACAAGCAACCGATGGAGAATGTTGTCGGTCTTGGGCTTCAGGCTATAGATCGCCTCGCCCTCGCGGTTCAGCCTGACATTTTTCACGGCATCAAACCCGCTACCCTCCAGATGGATGCTCACACTGCCGCTGCTACCTTCAGTGGAAAGGTTCTCTCGCATCTTCTCCCATGGCTCGAAGCTCCAGGGGGCTTCTTCTCCCTCCTCGAGACGGGCCGTCATGTTGTCGTCTGTCGTCGTGCTCTTGGACTGCACCACAACATCGAATCCAGTGTAGTTCCGGATGCGGTAGGGAGCATCAACACCGCGCGGTTTGCCAAGGACATCCTCGTCTTTGCTGAGGAAGGCGAAAGACTTGGACGCCAGCGCGATGGTGGCCGTCGTAATCGTGACATCGAAAATCTTTTTTGAGGCTACATCGATGGACAGCAGACCCGACTGCTGCTCCCGCGCAATCCCGAAGCCGACCTGCCAGGGCTCGAGCAGGGGCTCCCACGCTGACTTGGAGAAGTTGTAGACGTTGGTGTAGAGGTCGATGGCTGTCTCGGCCTTGAGGTTGGAGGACCAATCTTCCGCCGTGGCGGTAAAGCTTTTGATGCCCAAATCGAGAATGGGAAGCTCGTGAACATCGCCAATGAGAACCACACGAATGCCTTCAATGGTGGCAGAGAGTTCCTCGTGACGTTTTGGCTGAACCTGGACCGCCGTACCGTGCTGCTCTTCAAGATCTTGTTTCGCCTGAGATGCTGACACCCTGGCAGTCTTGGACATGACCGTCTTGTTCGCCATGGTTGATGGCCCTTTGCCGCTGGCAGTTCGCTGCTTGAGACCAGATTGACGCAGTTGCTTGGCTCTTTCGTCTGCGGCAGAGGCAGACTTCTTGTTATCCTGCTCCTTTTGTTGTTGGTCTGACAGCTCCGTAGCCTTGCTGGCGATTTGCAGAGCAAGGAGGATGTCCCGAAGAGAAAGCCGCAGTATCAAGGGCTCGATGTCTGCATGGATGCTCGTCATATTGGGCTTCGAGCTGTCCATCGACATCTGGACGGAGAAGTCGTCGATGATGCGGAGGCGTGAGTCTTCGAACCGATCCATGCGGCAGAGGAACATGCCAATCTCAGACACTTGAAAGGTGAGTGCGTGCTGTTGGGAGAGCAAGACCTGCTTCGTGCCGAGCACGATGGCCTCAGAGCTGGTGCTGAGGGGGTTCGCGATCAAAATGACCTGCGCATCCACGATATTGACCCTATACGAAATGCTCATGGTGCTCTGGGGCTTATCCTCGGTGTCACCCTGTTGCCCTTCGGTATCCTTGGTGGTACTGCTCTTCTGGGACTTGGCTCTGTTGGACCAAGTGACCTGCATAGAATCCGCATCCACATCCGGTTCCTCCGGCGTCTCCAGCAGCGACTCTTCATCTCCTGGCGAGGGATCCTGGGGCTGTAACCCAACCATGACGAAATTTTGGATAGCGAACAAGTAGTCGAGCGCAAAGATGATGCGCGGGCTGTCGACGGTGACGATGGCAATGAGGCTCCTCTCCTGGCCCCCGGACATTGTGATGCTGGCCATCAGCTGCTGGACCTCCTTGTTGGAGGACGTCATGATCCGCCGGAACTTGTTTGCATCGCGAGGACGGCTGTCGTAAATGGTAAACGAGTGAATCAGGAACTCGCCTTCGAGAGACCCATCGTTGAGCATGCGTGTCTTCAGCTTGGTGCCGTCCAAAGAGAACCGGGACAAACTGGCATTCTCTAGCTTGCCAACGGGCTTCTCCTCGGGAGCCAGCAAGAGCTCCATCCCAATGGTGTTGACCTGGAAGACAAGGTCAAGCTTTGTCCAAGTTTGGTCCTTGGGTGATAGCTCAGGCCCAAGATCGACTGCTGCATCATTATCGCCCAGACTGGCGTTCTCGGCGGGCATTGACTTGGCCCGTTGCAGCGTATCTTTGTCGACTTCCCGTTCGGCGTCCTGATCCTGGTCCTCTGAGTCAGCCGCGAATGCAGCGGGCACAGCCTTGGAGATCTCCATCAGGAATCTGAGTTGAAACTGGGTAAGTCGCAGGTTGAAGTCGGACATGCTGCCTTCAATCTCAAGCTCAGGGCGCTTCGTGCCGTTCTGGTGCTCGGTATACGTGACGTTGAAGCCCAGGTCTACCTTGTCGATAAGCTCCAACTCCTCGGAAAGGTCGCCAGGATATTCGAAGTCGGACGTCAGGCGGATGTTGCGAATTCCTGCAGAAATCTTCGTCGCTATCTGAGAGTTCTCGGAATCGTCCAACGGAGCGAACTTGTTCTGGGCGTAGATTTCTCCCAAGTAAGCGGTGATGACGTCCCGCTTGGGCTGTCCCTGGGCGATCACCCTGGGGAAAACAACGATTGGCGTCTTGACTACGACATCATACTTGAGTTTGCTCGTGCTCTGTTGGATTTGGTTGGCTTGCGAGGCCGCTGCCTGGCGAGCAGCGTTGTATATGGCCTGCATCTTGCCGAACTTGACAAGGAACTGGATAATCTTCCGGAAAGGCTCCTCGAGGAAGTTAAGCTTGACGGAGCCAGCCCTCAGGTAGATGGAAGAGTCGTATCCAGGATATGCCTTCTTGTTGGTAGCATCGAACGTCTCATACCGAAAGTCGGCGAGCTCGTCACCTTGGATGGATATGAGTTGCCTCAAATTGGAATCCTCCGAGACACCCTGGTTGATGTCATCGACCAGGTTGAGATTACCCAGCTTGGCGTTGATTCGCATGGTCTTGCCCAAAAGAAAGACTCCGACATCAGCATGGTTGAATGACAACGTGGCCAAGCGAATCCCGTCGTTATTGAGAATCATCCGGATACTCTTCAAGTCTACCTTGACTCTGATGGACCCGGCATTGGCTGGAGTGTCTTCTGGCGGTGCGTCGACTGCTATCTCGACCTCGTCGTCGTCCTCCTCCGAGTCCGAGATGGCCCTTTGCCCCTGTGGCCTCGCCGCATCGTTATTGTTGCCAGTAAAAGTTGCCAGGATGAAATCCAGGAGGGTGAGAAGCGTCTTTCTCGTCACAATGAGGTTGATTGTGGATATGGCAGCGGTGACATTTGTCTCCACGCCTTCGTAAACAGGCATGAACTCTGGCGACAAGCGGTTGACACGGGTAAACTTGACACTGACGAGGCTGCGATTCTGCTCACGGTCCTCGACATCCCCGGACGACACGATGGACTTGAAGTCGGCTGATGGATGGTCGACGAAGTCGTCCATGGTAACGGAGCCCAGCGAGACCTCGGCATTCATGTCGAACGGGCGCAGATAGAAGAGAAGGTCGAACTTTTCCGCCACCAATTCAACGAGCAATTGATCGGGCTTTTTCCTGTCCGGGTCGCTCCGGTACAGGGACCCCTTGAGAGTGTCCACCTTGAACTTGAGCTCGAAAGAACGCTGCTGCAGCTTAAGCTGGTCTTTGTTGTCCCTACCGCCGTCGGCGTCCTCGAACTTGTCATCCTCGTCATCTTCGTCAATGACGATGGCGGTCTGCGACTGCATGAAGGGGAACTGTGATGATTTACGACGGCTGGGCTCCTTGCGTGAGCGCGACCTGCTCGAGGCGGTGCTCAAGCCGCGCGGACGAGTTGCCACTGCCTGTCGCTGGGAGTCATTGATCTGTTCTTGTGGTTGATCCTGGCCAAACTTGGGGATGGCTACGTCGATGATTCGCATCAAGCTCTTATACTTCGAATCCGAGACGGTGGCATGGAGCATGGGGAGGTGGCCGGAGACCTTTAGCTTTGTCAGATTCGGCGCCTTGGGCAAGATGGACGTCTCGACCACGAAGTCGACGTTGATCTCTTCTACCACGTGGAGATGTTGCGTGTCGTCCTTTTTTGAAAGTTGAGCTTTCGTCACGTCGATGGAAGGGCCTATCAGCACCTGGGTCGAAGAGAGCTTCACCAGGAACTTGTCGTACATGACGGACTCGAGGCGCTTGAAATCCTCATCGGTATATGATTGCCGTTGCTTGGACTGGATCTGCTTCATGGTGTCCTTATCAACCAGCTCGCTATTGACGCTGATGTGGCCGGCATCCAGAATCAGGCAAGTCGAGTCCTTGACGGAAATGCTGACTGGCACGATGATGAGCGGAGCCTGCAAGTCGAGCTGGGCATTGATGGTTTTGTGCTCCTCGAGTGCGAACTCGAGGCCAGCGCGTGTCTGCTCTCTGAAGGTCTCGACGGTAGCCCCAGCCGTCTCCATCAAGGCTGTGATGGATTCCATGTGTCGTTCCGGTGGCCGGAAGAAATCCGCGACGCCCACCACGAAGTTCGGGTTCCACACAATCTCCAGTGGCTTGAGAGATCCGCTGAGGGCGATGTCTCCTTCGCGGTCAATGGGATTCTGCTCAACCTCGAAGCGGAAAAATGGCTCGTCGTCATTCTCTTCGAGTTCCTCAATGGTGAGACGCTTCTGGTCGTGGATTTCGGGCGCATCTTTAACCCTGACAATTTCGGGGAAAAGGGTGTCGGGCGTTGTTCCATCGTTGACGCGGAGACCGCCGAGGCTGAGATCGGCGAGGAAGGAATCGGGACGCTGTAGGACCTTGGCTTTGAAGACGTCAAAGTGAAGACTGAGAAGGTCGCTCCGCTTGCCGTTGTGGCTCTTTTTTAACGTGAAGCTCCCGGTGCTCAGCCACGCTTCGACCTGCATCTTGACTGAGTCACGGGGAATGTCAACTGATTCGGCCAGGGCGGTCTTCTCGTCGAACTCGATGGCGTCATACAGCTCTTTGCGCTGCTCCTCGGTGATCTGCGTGTTCTCGTCGTCTTGTGCAAGCTGTTCTTGATGCTTCTGGCCACCGCCCCAAGCCCATGCCAGCCAGCCTTGCTGCTGCTGCTTAGGCGGCTGGTTCTTCAATGCCGCGGCGTTCTCCTTCTTGAGCTGGTTGCGGGCCAGCGACCGCCAGAAGCGCAGGTCCTTGTAGTCGAGTTTGAACTCAAGCTTATTCAAGTCGTCATTTTCTTGAGCGCTGAGTTGCTGCTGCTGCTTTCGCTTCTTGAAGAGCTCAATGTAGCGTTTGCGGTCGTCACGTCGCTCCCGGAAATAGTCCCAGGACCATCTACGGTTTCTGTCGTGGATCTTGCTGAGCACTGCGTCGCCGGCGAACTTGAGCCAAGCCCTGGGGTCTTCCTTGGGCGTGACTCCCTTGGGCTGGAACTTTTTGTATTCTTGGTGACGGATGAAGTAGTGGAAAAGATCAACCATCATTAGGCCGTCGCGATATTGATCGTCATCGATGACCAGGCCAATCTCTTCGAACAACAGGCTTGCCTTGGCTTTGGGGACATGGACGTCCCCGGTCTTGTCGAGGACAATCTTTGCCTTTCCGTTGACGGGGCGCAGAATGTATTGATGGTTGAGCTCCGTGTCTTGAGTTGAGCCGATCAACCTCTTGAATTTGTCCACCATCTCGGCATGGGGCATGGGAGGCTTCTCGTCCGTGTCGACCTCTCGTCCGGGGCCCAGCAGCTCAGTATCCGTGTTCCAGTAGACAGCAAGGGCGCCAAGGGTGGCGAGCTTGTGGGTGCTCTTTGCCGAATCCTGGATGAAGGTAGGTTTCCACTGGCCGTCGGTACTGATTGCGCTGAACTCTTGGAGGGTGACGCCGAGGGCAAAGGGGTGGCCGGGGGCGGAGATGGCGTCCTCGTATCTGACGTGGATGTTCTTGACCGTGACCTGCAGGTTGTCGACGATCTTGGTGACCAGACTCTGGGTGAAACTCTGGCTCTTTTGTTGTTCTTCCTGGCTCATGCCCTCTTGAGACCTCTCTTTGAGCAGCTCGGCCGAGTCGAGCTTCTCCATCTTGATGCGTTGTTTCCTCCGATCCTCCTCTTCTTCATCGTAGGCGGCTTCCTCCCTAGGTGAGGCCAAAAGGAAGACATCCTCGATGAAGACCTTGACAGGGGCGCCGCGCAAGTTGGACCAGGGAATGATGATGGTGAGCTCGCCCAGGTGGCCTTCCATAACGTTGATGGGCAGCTTGAGCTGGTCGAGGGCTTCCCGGCGGAGCTCGAGGTTCCGGAGCTTGACATCGCCCGACCAAATTCCGACCTTGAGCTGTGCTGGGTCGAAGTTCTTGACGTACATGCCCAGAAACCTGTTGAGCAGGCCGGCGACGAGTCCCTCCAACATTTTGTGTGTATTGCGCCGTTACCCTGGCAAGGGAGACTCAATTTGAAGAATCTATCGTGTCGCGGCGGTCTGAAGCATGGGCGGGGAGAGAATCTGAGGCGTCGGAAAGCTCGGTCACGAGTCGAGCGCGGGGGTGGAAGGTTGTTGGGGAACGGGCGCTTCCGTCATCAAGGGGGCGTGGGATGTGGTCGAGATCGAGACGAGAGGCTACGAGAGTCGGCGATGTGTGATGGATCCGTGAATGGGGGGGAGGGGGAGGCGGGGTATTGAAAGGCAACGACAGGTATCTCGTGTTTGGTGTTGAGAGTGGCAAGACGGCGTATATAGTAGATATTCGCAGGTGGTATTCGTAGGTAGGCCGTCGAAATGCCAAGTCGTTGTCGAGTGTTGGAAAGTTGACCTATGTTCCCGCAGCTGCTATGTCGAGGTTGACAGAGTGCACGCTCTCGCTCGCTCGGTCAGGCAGTCGATCCTTGTGGTTTTGTTGCTGGGGTTCGCCAGGGTTTGGTGTTCGGGGAATAAGGTAAGATACTCTGTGGTGGTGTGTATATCCGTACGGATACTGGACGGGTAGATGGGGGGAGTGCGAGTACTGTAGGGGACGGATTTGTGCATGATGACGCTGCCTGCCTGATGCTCCATTCCTTCCCCCCGCAGCTGTCGTTGCTGTCGCTGTTGCTGTCGTGTGTGCCAAAAACAGGTCGACAGCTTGGCTTGGGCTGTGGCTGTGGCTGCTGCCGGTCATGTCAAGCCACGGAGGGGGGGGTGGGTCTACCTCGTCATGGCCTGATAGGAGCTGTGAGATTGGAATGTACGTATCGCATTACCTCACCAGAATCCCAACGTCTGACATTTATTTGCATGTGTTCTGGTCTGCTCTTCTTTTCCCACAACTGCCATTTGGAATCGGACCTTACCAAGCTATGT
Organism: Colletotrichum shisoi; assembly: GCA_006783085.1. Lineage (NCBI taxonomy): Eukaryota > Fungi > Ascomycota > Sordariomycetes > Glomerellales > Glomerellaceae > Colletotrichum > Colletotrichum shisoi. The sequence continues at coordinate 22,981 of PUHP01000392.1, forward strand.
CTGTGGGGCTCTAGTGCCAGCAGATTTATGAACTGTTATCATATGAATGAGTTTTGTTTTTATCCTGTTCTCTTCTGAGCACAAACAGTACAGGTTAGGTAGTCGAAGCTGCTTGTCCACTATGCATTCATGCCTCCAACGCTCTTCCCTCATCATTTGCATCATGGAAGAAGCTTGGGCCTCGGTCTTTTAGTGCCACCCCGCCGTGCTAACTACCCGTCCAATCCGCGACCGCCTAGCGTACCTTAGGCGAATGGACATGGAAGATCATGGAGAGTGTCTCCACATTACGTCACCGGCCGGCAGCTGGAGCTCCAGCTCCTCTCGATGGTCCTTGGCTTTCCAAGTGCCTCTACGAAATTGGACGAGACGGCGGCCGATATGGACGGGGAAGGCTGCGTGATGCGTGCTGCGTGCCCTGCCTTGGTAAACTCCTCCCTCCCCACTGCTTTGGTTCCTCTCCCTGACATCAACTTGATACAATCAGGCTCCTCTCACATCACCAACGTAGGGGTATGTATACCCCAGACCTCTGCGCACTTGTCTGTTGTCTCACAGCTGCAGAATCAACACCGCAACTCCAAGCATCCAGGGAATAGCCCCGATACCAAGTCCGCGATTATTATTACCTGACTGCCGCATGCCTCTTACATACACTCGACTCCTCGAGTGTAGCAACTCCGCCAAAAATCTCCATTGACTACGCCAGAGCCAACTCCACTACGTCAATCCCTCCGACAGACCACTGCCATTGCTTCACGATGCTTCGCTCCTCACGGCAACTCAAGCGCTTGGCTCCTCGCTTGCCCGCAGTTCCCGCAGCTCCCAAGACTACATCCTTCTCGACGAAAACTCCATTTGCTGCCCTGCGGAGTCCAAAGCGAACCTCGCTAGCTATCCAAGGGCGTCTGACGCCTATGGCTCTCCAGGCACGATACACAAACTCCCCTTACGACAAGATTGACAAGAGGGCCGAGAAAGAAATAGCCAAGAAGAAGCTGGAGCCGCGTCCCGAGGAGGTTTCCGCCGAGTCGTCTACGAGGAAATTCTGGGAGCCTGCGCCGGCAAACCCCCAGAACGACGAGAACCTCTCGGGTGGCCTGAAGAAGGAAGTGGTAAGGGCATCCACCCACCGTCTGCCGCCGGTACACGCACCAAATTGTTAACCGAGTGCCGATAGAACATTGTGAGGGACACATTTAACCTCAGCGAGGTTCCAAGGGAACCCTACGCACTCGGTCTCGCCGGCACCCTTCCCTACCTTGCGACCTCACTGAGCACAGTCTACCTCACCTGGGACCTCAATGTTGAATGGCCTTCGTCGTCGACCTTTGCAAACAATGTCTTCATGAACCACGAGTCGGCTCAATACTGGCTGAATATGCTCGAGCCCATCCAGCTTGGGTACGGAGCAATCATCATTTCCTTCCTCGGAGCTGTCCACTGGGTGAGTTCTGTAATCCTCCAATGTCTCTGGCTGAATCGCATCACTGACGGTCTACAACATAGGGTATGGAGTACGCCGAGAAGACACCGCATCCTCGCCGCACCCCCTTCCGCTACGGGATGGGTGTCCTCGCCCCCATGATCGCTTGGCCCTCGCTTCTCATGCCGATTGAATATGCACTAACGTCGCAATTTGCTGCCTTTACCTTCCTTTACCTCGCAGATGTTCGCGCCAAGAACAAGGGCTGGACCCCTCAATGGTACGGCGTCTACCGCTTCGTCTTGACTGCCATTGTCGGCGTCTCTATTTTCGTCAGCTTGGTTGGCCGTACCAAGGTTGGCAATGCGCAGCCACACATTGGTCAAGGCCTGGCTGAGAGCATGCACAAGGGCAAGAGCGACGAGTCTCGAGACTGGGGGAAGCTCGAAGAGGAAGAGAAGAAACGCCTGAGAAAGGAGAAGGAGGAGGAAGAGAAGCAGAAGAAAGCCAAGGAGACGAAGCGCAAGGCGGAGGAGAAGAAGACTGCCAAGAAGGGCGAGTCCAAGGGTAAGGACAACAAGGAGGGTGATGAGGACAAGAAAGACGAGTCAGAGTCTACGGACGAGAGCAAGGACGATAAGGAAAAGAAGGAGTAATTGGGCTTGTCACGTACATACTCAGGTTGTTTCGAGGATGTTTCCTTTCTAGTCATCTCTGCGCTGGGTATGGTCATGGCAAGCCACATTGAGGAGACCCGGCGTTCAAGGTTATAGTATCCAGAAGAATATCCAAGCAAATCAAACTTCCTACATTTACAGCTTCACCGCCTACGTCATATCTCGTGGAACTGAGTGGCTGTGCCTGTGGATTGTAGCATTAATCGAGGCATGTTTTCTTGTCGAGGCTTCAGCGTCTCCAGTTATTTGAAAACATCATCTCTGAGGCCCATCCGACTACCATGCTGGCCAACATGTCAGCATCGCAACAAAGCACGAATGACGACTTCAATCCACCCAATGTCACTTCTGGTAGCCTCCACTTCCTAACACAAAGCCGTAATCCGACGAAATATAGAAAAAGAAGACGAACCACGACACTTCTCTTGCAAATCCCGGAATCTGACTGCCACGTTTTGCTCTCCCAGGTAGTTCACACAGCCAGTGTGTAGTTCACCAACGAGATTATCTATCCTCTGTTGTTGGAGCAAACTCGAAGTGCCTGGAGAGGGAGAGGGCGCCAGTATCTCGGAAGCCAGGGATCCCGGTTCTCTACAAGGCTGCCCTTAGTCGTTGCGGCCAAAGATATCTCTTCTGGCAAAACGCGAGCTCAGCAGGTCCTCGGGAGTCCGCTTGTTGTTTGCCTGCTGCTGCTGACGTTGGCGTTTAGCGCCTCCGCCCGCACCGCCGCCGCCAAACAGGGCAGCCAAGCCCGCGAGGCCTTTGCCCTTGCCCTTGCCCTTTGCGCGACCCCCCTTTCCTTTTGCGTTGCCGACGTTAGGAGGCGGGGTGTTGGGAGGAGGGTTATTAGGAGGCGGGGTGTTAGGAGTGGCGGCGTTAGGGGTGCCGGTGTTCGGGGCCTCGGCGGCGGGAGGGTTGGTACCGGCGCTGATGGCAGCAGCGGCGGACCCAGCGGCCTGCATGTTGGCGTTGGGGAGAAGCTCCTTGACAGCAGTGAGGCCCTGCTCGCCCTGGGTCGCGGCCTCCTGGTTCGACTTGACGGCGGCTGGGAAGTCGACAATGTCTTGCTGGACCTGAGATAGCACGCCCTCGAGCTTTGCGGCGGTCGGGATGTTGGCCGGGGTGTTCTGTTTGGGCGTTATGTCGGTCTGCTGAACGGCGAAGCAGCCGCCAAAGGGACCCTTTGCGTTATTGTTGAAGCAGCGTACGGTGCAGACGTCTCCGGTGGAGGCTGTCGGTCATTGTTAGCCGTGATACGAAGACGAATGATGACTTCCACGTACCCCCGACGCAAGCCATGTCAGCAGGCATCGTGACGGTGAGCCTGATCTGGCCGTTTTGCGGTTCGAATTCCTGGACGGTTAGCTTGGTCTGGCCTGCTGCGCCGTTGGAGTTGCTCGTCAAGTCGAGATCGCAGCTGTAGGGACCAGCGCCATTGGCGCTGACCTGAGCTATAGTCACATCGACGTTGGCTCCTGATGTGACTTGGGTGACGGTCCTGTTGCCAAGTTGGTTCTCGGTCTCCTCGCCAATGTCGATGTTGCCTTGAAGAATCGTTCGGCCACACTCGTTAACGACGTTGGCGACGATTTCCTGCTTGTTGATAATATTCGCATCGACCTTGTTTTGGTCCACTATAGAAGAGGCATGAGTTGTGCTCTCGTCTTGAAAGCTGTCTTTGTCACGGACAAACTTACCCAGCAACCCGGGACTAGCTGGGCCAGCAGGACCTTGGGCCGCGATGATGACACCTTGGCCCCGGACCGTTGCCAACAAGGCCGAGAAAATTACAGCTCTCATGGAAGAAGACATGATTGTGGTGTTGAGTGAGAGAAGGGGGTGGGGGGGAGAAAGAGAGAGATGGAGAGGGGACAATAGACCGAAAGACAACGCACGAGGCAAGTCAGATCACGATTCGGAATGAAGCGAAAGAACGTGTCCAGCACTGTTGATAGAAAAAAGAAGCGAGAAAGCAAAACAGCCTTCCAGGGGAGGGACAGAGCGGCTGGAGGGGGTTATTTAACGAGGATACCGAACGGAGAATGGGGGTTTGGGCCACAACCCAAAGGAGAAGAGCGCAGGGAAGCCTACGTTTTTTTGCCAGAAAGCAAGCCCATTAACTTCACAGATGCCTGCATTGTTTTCTCCGTCTTTCCTGTTTAGCTCAACACCCATTTGACAGGAGTTGTTTCCAGGGTAGGGCTTGTTTTGACGCAAAGGGAAGCGTGATGGGATTCGTGGAGGTCAATGTGTGTAAGCCGCAGAGCGGCCCAGTAAGGCGAACAACAGCCTTCAGGAACCGGAAACTTTGCGTCTGCGCCTGGAACTGTATGCGTGCGGCGGCGGCTGGGAGTGTCTCATCCCAAGTTGACATCCAAGATAGGAGGCTCTTTCTGCCCTTGTTTCAACCTTCCGATGGAATCTGACCAAAAACACGAGGGTCCCTAACCAGGTCTTCTCTTCAGCTCCGGCAGTCACATCTATGTACAGGACAAGAGATGTCATGGCATGGGCCGAGATGCTTAGGGAGGCGGGCGTACTCGTGTACTGGCTGGCCGCGCCGAAGATCAAGATATGTCCAATGGGGACAAAACACTCTCCATGGGGGTGTCCCGCTCGCTGTACACATCATTTTAAGCAGGCTTGGTCAAAGCTGATCGCAAAGACATAGCACGATAGGGCAATCACCCCGTCGTGCTGCCGGGATAACCAGGGCCAGAAGATGTGCGCTGGAAGTTCAGACGAAGACGGATCTGCAATGGCGTTTCAGGTTCTCGGTTGATGGACTGAATGAGATATTTTGTCAAGGAATTAGTGAGTGCAGCCTGGATTCGCCGTCGTCGCCTTGCCACCTGATCCGGTTGTCTCGCGGCGGCGGGCCTATTTGACTTCCAAAGACTTCAGACGGCCCGTATTTCGAGACAACCTTGTAACGCTTAGACAATCCACTGAAAGGTCTGCTTCTGCTTCTGCTGGCCGCCGAGGCTTCATGGTACAGACAAACGGGCGGTTAAATGCGCGAGCCGATGCGTCGATCTCCCCCACGGGTGGCTGGCGGCTCTCGCAGGATACTGAAATCCAATGGCTCTTCGTCAACAAGATGCAAATAACCTTTTGTTAGGTTTAAAAGGGTACCTTTGCCCTCCAGCCAGCAAGTTAGAGAAAGCGAGCTGCCAACTCTCTCCGGACTATCTAAGAAAAGGATGAGGAAGGACTCGGCTCTATGACTGCGAAGTTTTGGAAACATCCACTGCCGTGATTGTTTGAACACTAGACCCTATCTGACCCTGATATTTTCACGAGGTTGTCGCACGGAACCTTGGGGTAACAGAACACTGGATCTTGTTTGGAGAGTGGTATTAGACATCAGACGGCACAACCCGAGACCCGAGACAGGAAGACCAACACTCGTAAGTCGTTTGATAGAAAAGGTGACTCAAGACGACAGGAATTCATGGCTTGAAGATCAAAGGCGAGTGGTGAAGAACTGAGGACGTCATCGAAGCCACGTTTACAATTACTGTGACGCTTTCTGGTCGCGTTAAGAGAAGCTAAGCAATGCTTCTTGGCTAAGAATCACCAGCAACGTCATATCAGCAGTCTTCGTGCTCCCAAAGTAATTCACGACAGTCTGGAGAAGGAAGGGGTTAGTGTTTTAGCGCAAAGGGGCAATGGAGAAACACAAAGAAGACGATCCAAGATATCATAGTTATCTACTCGTTGGTCTTTTTAAATTACTGGCAAGATACGCAGTGATAGCAGCGTCGAAGCCACTCGTGGGCGGACGGACCCTTTGCATTGAAAGTCGATGGGAATGAAGCACTTGACCCCAGAAAACAGGGGGAGCCAGACGCAAATGATGGTCTATTGAACGGCCCGAAACTTGATGACTGCGCTGCTTGCAGAGACCCAGAATGCCGCCCACGATCTCCTTTGATCCATGTCAAGAGCATCAACGAGATGATGGTTGCGACGGCTCTGCCGGGAATATCGGAGATCATGGTCGAACTGTATACCCCTTACCAACGCCCAAGGGTCCGATTCAATCAGCGAATCATCCATCGAGATGTCAACCACAACGCGACGAGAGGAAGAGGCACTGCAGAAACAGCAGTGATCACCGCAAAACACGGCACGACCAATGCTATTTGGAGGTCCAAATGAACGAACGAGTAACGCTAGGATCTGCTGCAACAGAAGCAGCGGTAGAAGAGTGATTCTCGAAGTGGCTTTGGAGTTGTTGCTGGACAAATCAGTTGAAATATCGGTACCCGTGTGTCTATGATTGCGTGCGTGTGCTCACCACCTCCTAGATACTTGTGTACTCTTCTAAATGATCAGGGGTCTTGAACCTCTTACACTTTCATCTCGATCAAGGCCGCTCAAGTGATTGCCACACATCGATAGGTAAGCCCCCCTACTCTATCTTGATCAAGACTTTGGCAAGGTGCTTCTTTTCGTTCAACCTTTTGTACGCATTTTTCGCATCAACCAGTTCAAAAACGACGTCGTCCCCCGCCGGCACAATGCTCTTTTCGTCGATAAACTTAACCACTTCTTTGAACTGGTTTCGGCTGCCGTAGAGAATACCGCGCACCATGCACGTAGCCACGAGGCATCCGAATAGAGACACTGGCTCAGCGTCACCCCCAACACGCCCCAACACGTACACTACTCCATCCGGCCGGGTGGCTTTTAGTGACTGTCCGAGTGTCTCGTCGCCTCCAACGTCGATAGCGATGTCGAAACCACGTCCCTCGGGTGTTAACCCACCCACCCCACATCCGAGCCACCCCCACATCCGAGCCATCCGAAAATGCCACAGCCATTAACATAACCCCCTTTTCAAACCATCATAACAATTACCAGTTATCGCCAAATAACGCCATCTTTTTAGGATATCTTTTTTATTACACTATGAAGTGATACACTAAGTTTAAGCTCTAGCAGGCCCTTGTAGACGTAGCAGATAGTTACCCTATCCGCCAGGCTACCTACAACTAGGGTATACTATACTAGTTACTTTAGCATTAGTTCTACAGCAGGTAAAGCAGAAATCTAGTATAGGCTGACTATTAGCGATTATCCTAGGCCTAGGAGGCTAGTCTAGCTGCTTATATATCTATTTAATACTCCCTAGGTAGTACCCTTACCTATTAACAAGTTAAAGGACTAGCTAAGCGTATAATAGGTAATCCCTCTTAACCCCTAGGGAGGAAGTAGATAGGCTAATTCCTGCAGCGAAATCTATCTATTATAACCTATTAATCTAAAGTAATAGATGCTAGGTGATAGAAAGCCTATTCTACAGAGGTTATCTAGGAATTCTTCTATCTTCTAGATAGCATCCCTATTATCTAGGATATCCATCCATCTAACCAATAGAACATAGATGAGATAGGCATTATAGAGGGGAAGGGAGTTAATAGGCTAGTGCTAGGCTCTGCAGCATCGCGATATGTCTAGAAAAAACAGCCTAG
>PUHP01000393.1:0-19886 GCA_006783085.1 Colletotrichum shisoi
CCTATAGCTATGAACAACTGGGGGGGAGAAGAACTGGCTAGAAAAAACAAACGAACTGACCCGACCGACAGGCTACACACGCACTCCATCTCCCCCTCGATCCCCTCCTCGGCCGTGCTCCTCCGCGCCCTCGCCGCCCCGATCAACCCGGCCGACATCAACACCGTCCAGGGCACATACGGCGCCAAGCCGCCCTTCACCCAGCTCATCGGCACCCCGGAGCCCGCCGCCGTCCCCGGCAACGAGGGCGTCTTCGAGGTCGTCTCCGTCGGCTCCGACGCGGGGGCCGGCGACGGCGGCCTGCGCAAGGGCGACTGGGTCATCCCCTCGGCCAGCTCCTTCGGCACCTGGCGCACCCACGCCGTCGCCGACGCCAAGGACGTCATGAAGGTCTCCCGCGACGGCCTCACCCCGACCCAGGTCGCCACCGTCAGCGTCAACCCCTGCACCGCCTACCGCATCCTGCGCACCTACGGGCCCGGCGCCGAGGCGCGCGCCGGCGCGAACCCGGGCGCCATGCGCGCCCTCGACCCGGGCAGCGGCGCCTGGTTCGTCCAGAACGGCGCCAACAGCGGCGTCGGCCGCGCCGCCATCCAGCTCGGGAGGCTGTGGGGCCTGCGCAGCATCAACGTCGTGCGCGAGCGCGCGACCGAGGCCGAGACGGCGGGCCTCAAGAGGGAGCTGGCGGACCTGGGCGCCGACGTCGTCGTGACGGAGAAGGAGTTTTTGGCGCGCGAGTGGCGCGACCGCCTCGCGGAGCTCACGCGCGGCGGGCGCGAGACGGTCGGCCTCGGCCTCAACTGCGTGGGCGGCAGATCGGCGACGGCGGTGGCGCGCAGCCTCGGCGACGGCGGCACCATGGTCTCGTACGGCGGCATGGCGCGCCAGCCCGTGATGCTGCCGACGGGCCTGCTCATCTTCAAGGACGTGCGCTTCGTCGGCTTCTGGCTGAGCCGCTGGAACGAGCGCGACCCCCAGGGCCGCCGCTTCGCCGTCGAGGACGTGCTGGGCATGGTCCGCGCGGGCCGCTTCCGCGACGTCCCCGTCGACGAGGTGCCGTGGGGCTGGGACACGGAGGAGGCCCGGTTGAAGGAGGCCGTGCAGGGCGCCCTCGGCGGGTTCCGGAAGGGCAAGGGCGTCTTTGTCTTTGGGGAGACGTGATTTCGAAAGTGGTGAGTGGTGATGGTGGTGTTGATGTAAGATACGGGGGATGTAGACGTGCCGGAATGGCAAACTTCCATGACCAGATCGAATATAGACGAAGCCGAGGATTCAAAACCCCCTCCCCGACACCCGTTGCAAGGCGGAAAGAAAAGCATATTAATCATCACGACTCACGTCTCCACGCAGATGGTGTAAAACAAATTCTCTACGTATTTGATATACCAGCCTGGCTAGCCAGCCCATGCATGCAATGCATGCTCCCTTGCTCCGTCTCCCTTCGCAGCAGCACCCCTCGCTCACTCACACCCGAGACACATCCACGACTTCAATTAGTCCCCCGACCCCCCTCGCGAGCGTGGCGCCCCACGGCAAGCAGCCATGACCTCAGCCGGCGCGGTCCCGGGGTCCATCAGCGGCCCGATATCGCTCCCCGACGCCATCTCCCCCTCGTCGTCATCATCCGAGTCGGAGTCGGAGTCGGAGTCGGAGTCAGAGTCGGAGTCGGAGTCAGAGTCGGAGTCGGAGTCAGAGTCGGAGTCAGAGTCGGAGTCAGAATCGGAGTCGGAGTCGGATTCGGAGCCAGAGTCGGACTCAACCCACTCGCCCTCATCATGTTCGGATTCAGAGCCGCCGGAATAGTCGTCCCACTCCTCGCCACCAGAGGCGTCGTTCAGGTCCGAGTCATCCCACGTGTCACCATCCGAGCCGTGGACCGAGTGCCCGTCAACCCACCCGTCGCCCTCCCAGTCGAGGTTGGAGAACTCGCCCGGCCGGCTCATGCGGTCCCGGTCCAGGACGTGACTGTGCATCTCGGCGTAGGCGAGCTGCGGGCTGAGGTCGTCGTCGTCGTCGTCGTCGTCGTCGTCATTCTCATCATCCTGGTTGTATTCATCTTCCGCCGCATCCTCAGAAGACTCGGCCTCGTCGTCGCCATTGTACAATGACGCGTCCGCGCCTGTAACTGAGCCACGGCCGGAGCCCTGGTCATCGGAGTAATCGCCGCCCGCCTCGTTCTCTCGATCCTCTCGCGCCTTCTCGTGGTCTAGCCATCTGATGGCAACGTCCCGGGCCCACTCGTCTCTCTGGTTCGAGGCGACCATGTCGTGGAGTTCCACGTCGCGCCCGTCCAGGAGGCCGACGAACAACCCGTGCCAGCGGTCGGGGCCCGTCTCGTCCCACAGGCACCACACCCACACGCCCGCGCGCTCGTCCACCTCGTACAGCGGCCAGATGGTCTCGAGGGTCAGCAGCGGGCCCCCGAAGAAGCGGTCCCGGTGGACGTTGGGCGGGTGGGCCCGCAGGTGTTGGAGCACCCAGCGGCGCGGCCGCTGGTCGACGCACCGCCCGCCCTCGACGATTTCGAACCGGGCGACGTAGTACAGCCTCGCGTCGTAGTGGATGGCCTCCGTCAGCTCCGAGGTCTGGGCCGGCGTGAGGAAGGCTCGGACCCGGGCCGGGACGGTGGCGGAGTCGCGGTCCATCTTCCCGATCGCGCCCTGCCACCCGTTCCGCAGCAGCTGGCGCCCGTTGGCCTGGGTGCCGTCGATGCGGGCGCGCGTCTCCCGCATGGTGGCGACGATGCGGCTGTAGGTCCAGACGTTGTCGACGGCGCCCCGCGCGCGGCTGTACTCGGCGACGCGGACAACGTAGTTGTCGACGGGGGCCCTGGGCGGGGACAGGTTGTGGTCCTCGTCGACGACCGCCAACATCCTCCGAATCCAATGACAGTAGCGGCGTCGTTCGTCGACGTACCTGTCGAGGACTGCGACCAGGGGAATCGCGAGAAGCCCGCAGTCCACGGCCTGCTCTCTGGTGGCCGCCCAGTGGCAGAACTGGCACGCGTTGGCCGGGCGGGGCGCCCGAGCCCAATCTCGAGCCCAGGCACGCTCGGGAAGGTAGCATGCGAGCAAGTTCGCAGTGTCGGCCTCCTCGAGGCGGCCGATGAAGGCGCGGTAGCTGGCGACCTTGTGGATCTCGACGTGCATGTCCTCAACCTCGCGGCGGAGCCCCCGCGCGCCGTAGATGTCGCCCGAGGTCGCGCAGACGTGGGCACGACGGTGCAGGGTCCTGGCCCGTTCGATGATCTCGGGATCTAGGTCCGACTGGGTGACTTGGCGGAGGAAGTCCATGGTGTTGGGCAATTCACCAAGGTAACTGTGAAAGCCGGGGAGGTATCTGGCGGCCATTGCGTATATCTATCTTTCGGTTGTGGCTTCTGGAGGCCGGTATTGCAATGTATTGACGTGTAATGTGTGATTTGTGATGTGTGAGGTAATGATCTGGTATGTCTGGATTGTGAATAGTTAGTTGGGTTGCCTGGCAGTGTTTCTCACGCTCAGAGTTTGAGATTTTCCACACACAAAAAAGACGTTGTTGTCTGATGCTTTCATGATGAGAAGAAGAAGCAGGGCGATTTGGACTGATTTAATGCCCTGGCGCGTGGGCAACGGAGATTGCCTCTCTCTCACCTCACTCATCATGTATCTGGGCCAAAAGGTGTGTTTCCTGGTACCACGAAAGCTTCTCTTTTAGACGAGATCCAGTCGAGCTTTTTTCTTTTCTTCTTTCTTTTTGGCTTCTGCCGTCCGCACATTCACTGAGAAACCTGACGAAAAGACTAAATAAAAACTCTAAAGGACAAGACAGCAGCAACCAGCAAGGAAAACGGCGGTATGGGGCCTACCTGTATGGTCCTCTGGCGGTACGCCGTGTAGTTGCTGGGCATTACAGACCCAGCTCAGCAACCCAACAAGCTTCGGAGAAGGCCTTTCAGCAACGGGGGCGGAAGCAGGTTCTGATGAGCCTCTAGGTCGTCGGACTTCGTGAGACCTACAGAACATAAAAAAAATCAACATGCCCGAAACAGTGGTATCAGACTGGGAACCCTGATAGTAAGCACCGCGTTGAATTCCACACCGCTCGCCGGGAATCTATCTGATGTTAGGTTAGGTACGCCCGGCTCTTTATTATCGTTGTGCACCGTTGTGAGCCTCTGCTAATTCCGAAACGCCTGCACGAGCTCATGGAGTTTGTCGATGACGACCGGCGCGATGGCGCCGAGGGTATCTTCGATGATCCTCTCGAAAAACAACATCGACTCCTCCTCCGTCAGCTCCAAGTGGAACCTCTCGCGAACCTTCAGGACGGCCTTGTCGGGCTCGAGACGAATGTCGGGGATGTTGGCGTCGACCATCAAGCTGAACAGGTTCAGGATGAGGTTGGACGATTTGCGCAAAGCCGTGTAGGCCAAGAAGCAGTACTGCTTGAACTGCTTGAAGTGCTCCGAGTTGACGCCGCCCATGCAGTCCACCATCTCCTTGGACAGCTTCATCACCGGCGCGAACGGCTTCGGGTCCCGTCCGAGGATGAAGCCAAAGTCCGCGTGGAAGAAGTGCCCGTCGGGGGCCAGGAGGAGGTTGTCCAGATGTCTGTCGCCGACGCCCAGGATGTACGTGATGACGCAGTATCCCGCGCAAGACTTGACGTACGTATCCAGCGTCTCCTGTCGCAGGCCCAAGGGCTGTCGGTCGTCCGGGTTGTTGGATTTCAAGTACGTCAGGGCCGGGTTGTTCTTGTATTTCGAAGCGATGCTCTGGAAGCTGACGGACGGGACGAACTGGGACGCGCCTGCGGTCGTGCTCGTGGCCAGGATCTTGTAAGGCGACAGCTTCAAATCCAGGTTCTCCTTCTGCAGTAGCTGGTCCATGAGAGTGATGATCTGGATGACCAGCTGATCCTGGCGCAGGTCGTCGCCCGTCTTGAAGATGATCGGGTACTTCTTCCCCGTGGTGGTCTTGAACGTGACCTTGATAGGACACAGCGACGACTTGAAGACGGTCGTCTCGTCGGGCACCACGCCAGTGACTAGCATGGTGGGATCAAGCGGTAGCGGCAGCGGCGGGTCGATGGTCAGCATCTCGTTCTTCGGGTCGGCCAGGAAGTGCTTCACGCGATCCGTCTTCTTCGCGATGGATTCGTGCGACGTTTTCACCTCCCCCGAGATCTTGGACAGGATCGCCATCAGCTCGGCCTGTCTCAGCAACGTTTTCCTCGACTCCACCCCATCCGGTTGCTTCACCAGTTCCGTCATAAAGTCGTACGCCACCTTGCGGTAGATGCTGCGGTTATCCAACCCCTGCTCGGGGCTGTGATCGTCGCATTCCACCATCAGGTACCAGTGGAAGTAGTTGCCGAGGAGGAAGTTCCCGGCCGCACGGGAGATCAAGAACTGGGCCAGGGAAGAATCCCGGATGGCCTCCTGGGACGAGTCCGCCCGGATGTGTTCGTACTTGAGTGCCTGCACCAGTTGCAGCAGGTAGAGCAGTAGCTCGTGATCGTCCGCCTTACGCAGCCTCTCCACGGCATATGCTCGGACTGCTTGGTTGTCGAAGCTGGGGCCGAGCAGCTCGAGAGCGTCGTCGACGTCGATCTCGGTCCATCGTCCCAGGACCTGCACGGCCTGCTTGGCTTCGCTGTGGTCTTGCCAGTTGACCGATTTGACAAACTTGGTGACGGCACGCTTGTCGCGGGTAAGATGATAGCGGAACTTCCAGATCAGGTCCTTCTCCTCGGGGGTCAACGTGTGTGTTGGCGAATACGACATGATGAGGTTCAGTTCGTCGCGGACCTTGGCGTTCGGCTTGAGGTCCTTGTCGAGGACGCCGTGGCGATGCTGGCTTCTGACGAGTCTTCGGTGTTTGCTCTCGGCCGGGTTGTCACGAGCCCCGACCTCGGGGTCGTACACCTTCATCAACCGGCTGCCGGGGCCGCCCGCCGCATCGCCAAGCGCGTTGATGCCAGGCCCGAACTGGACCTCGGGAGGCGGTTTCAGCATGACATTGGACTGGGAGGCCGAGATGTGCTGCAGGTTGGAGATTGACGGAGGATCGTACTCCAGGTCGGCGAAGACGACGGGGAAATCGAACCGCGGTAGCTCGACGTTGAGTTGGAACTTGGAGAACCCAGGATGAGACTCCGTGTCCACGACGCCCCTCTCGTCGTCCGTGTTTCCCTCTTTTCCCGGCGTGTCCCCGTTTGCCGTCCCCTGGCGCTGCAGCGTCTTCAACGAGGCTTTCGCCGACTGCAAGCCGCGCTTCTCGAACCCGCGGAAGACGAGCTGGTCAAGCCAGTCGATTCTCGGAATCTCGCCCATCTCGTGCTTCTTGAAGAGCTTCTCCATGCGCTCCAGCTCTTCGGCATCTTTGTCCACCGGGGGGGCCGCGCCTTTCCTTGACCCATCCCTCTTCTTGCGGGGCACCGCAGGCGTGGTGGTGTTGTCATTGCCGTCGGCGTTCTTGTGTCGGTGAACCATGCATTTCTGCCGGCCTTTCTGCACCTGGTTATCTCGGTCGAAGAGCGGTAGTGTGGTGCCCCCAAAGGGAATCGCATGGCCCCTCGCCTGTTTGCCGCCGGCGGGGGACGAATCCCAGAGCGTGATGGCGAGACAGGAGTTCAAGGGGAGGGTATTGTAGTTGATCGGCAGGGTAAGCCATTCGTTCCATCTGTTGAAGCGGACCGTCAGTATCGTACCTAATGACTGGAAGCCCTGGCATCACCACTCACCTCCTCTCATTGCGGAAAGACTTGTAGGCCGTTTGTACGGGCACTGTCAGGGGTTTGGAACCGGCCCATACTTGCACCGTGACGTAGAGATCCGAGTGTGAACTAGCAAGTCAGCGACGGCAACACGACGCGCCACAGGAACCAGTCAGTACCTTGTGTTAGAGCCGATGTGCCTCAGTTCGGCTTTCTCCAAGAGAGTCGAGTGTAGAAATGGCGTTTCGTCGCCCTCTAGATTGATTCTACAGCGGGAGTATCGTCAGTCGCAAACACTCACTCTAAGCCGGGAGGGGAGAAGAGGCAATGGCTCCGGACGGATGCGTACATGCGGATGCTCACTGGATAGTCCAGCGACTCGGAGCTTGCGAATGAGAACGGCTCCATCTTGAAAGCAGGAGCCCATTCAAGGTTACGAGTCCATTGTGCGAGGAAGCCGGGAGACTGCGAGGAGTTGAAGTGTGTCCGTAGGTAGTGTAGTATTGGGGGGATGCGACGAAGATGGTCGGTCGTGTCTGGCTACCTAGGTACCTACCTAGCGCAACTTGGATGGGCTACCGGTCGTTAGTACATACCAGGCAGGCAGCTGACAGCACCAGCGAAGCTTCAGTGGAGCATGCGCTGCAACCACCACCGCTATGGCGCGCTGGTTTCCACTGGCAGATAACGCAATGAGGCGCTGACATTCAATGTACCCCTCTCCAGCCATAATTCAGACTCTTATCTCATGTCGATAAGACACCTTCAGCCACACATCCCCCCCCCCCTCCCCCCACGAACCACTAATGCTCGACCCTTGGTCCCTTGCCGGACCTTGCAGAGCGCGTTGAGTGGACGAGACACGAGACCCTCTGGGAAGCGTCTGTCGCGTCTTCCATGTTCAAAGTCACAATTCTCGCGCGGCATCCTTCTTTACCTCCCATCCCACTTCACGACCTCGCAACCCCCCCCCCGCGATAATTGACAGGAATCGGCATTCTTCCCATTCCGCTCCCCCTCGCGCATTTCCTCCGTACTTGGTGTACCCGCCGCACGACCGTATTTCCGACCGAGCTTCCGACGGCCGCAGCCTTTCGAATTGCTTCACCCATCTCACCAGCCCAAAATGCCGGCGAGAGTCGGAGATTCGTCGTCGTCGTCGTCGTCGTCGTCGTCGTCGTCGTCGTCTTCCTCTTCGAGCGAAGACGATGCGCCGCGTCCTGCGCGCGGTCACCTCGCCATCAGAGACAAGGGAAAGGGTCGCGATGTTTCGGTTGGAAAGCGGAAGCGCGCCGATACATCAAATGGAGACCGTTCCACGCGCTCCGCCGAGGGAGACGAGGCATACGACTCCGACATTTACGATCCTGATCAGCCGATGGACGAGCGTCGAGAAATTCAGCGCAAGCTGCGAGACCTGCAAAAGGGCATCACCGAAAACATGGAGGAATACATGCTTCCCGGCTCAACGGGGCTCAAAGACACCCTGATGATGGCCCAGCGGGTCGCCAGAGGCGTCAAGCAGACCACGGAAGCAACAATCGATTCCCGTCTACTTGTCAGCGCCGTAGATATGTCGTACAGAAAGACCGTCAGGCTGATGCAGGGAAGCGCCACCGAGGGTGTGGATGTGGACGAGTTCGTTTCCAAGTGCTGCACTTACATGCGGCAAGCCGGTGGAATCGCCGACGACGCGGCGCCAGAGCTTTCAAGCACCCAGAGACAGAGACGCCGAACGAGAGGCGACGCACACGACGACGATGACGAAGGGAACGATGAAGCATTCAACTGGAGCCATCTCGGACGTTTCGCCTCGCTGCCCTACATCCGCCGCCCGGCCCTTCCTGGTTTCCTGCTTGGCCCATTGTCTGTTGAGAAGAAGATGCGGAAAATCACGAAACGCAGCGCTCCTTTCAGACCCAACAACCTCGAGGAGACGAGGCCCGAGGTGCTGAACGTCGAGGACTTGGCGAAGAAGGAGAACGACCTGACGGCCATCTGTGGCAAGATCCTGAAGCAGCTGCAGAGTGTTCAAGGCGAAATCCAGACGAAGCTCTACGACATTTTCGAGCAAGGCGACATGTCTGAAGACGAGCAGACGGCGCTCATGCTTAAGCACGGCCTTCGCGATACCGGAGGTGTTGATCTGCTTCGCTTCGTTGTCAACCCCAAATCCTTCGGCCAGACGGTCGAGAACATGTTTTACGTCAGTTTTCTCATTCGCGATGGAAAGGTTAAGATCGAGTTCGATAGCGACGAATATCCGTCTCTCAGTAAGCTAATCGTTCTCGGGAAGTCACTCTGCTGGTATGACTGCTAACTGAAGAAACCAGGTCCCTTCCAAAACGATGATGTAGACGAAGATGGTACAGCCAGGGGCAGTGCTGCCAAGCGCGAAACAGCAAAGCAGCAGGCCATTTTCTCCATGGACATGCAGACATGGCAAGACATCATCGACACATTTGAGATTGAGGAGCCCATGATCACCCATCGGAAAGAGTCAGGTTCAACACAGGTTCCTGGCGCCAGAGGCTGGTACAACTAAGATAAGGGGGGCGGGCATGACGTCAAACACAGTGATTCAGCGAGGCATTTTCAGTTCTGTTGTCACCCGGTGCTGAGTGATATATAGAACACTGGGCTTGGTGGGTTAAGATGGCGTTTGCAACGGTGGTTTGTTTCAGCAGAGCGTCGTTAGAGTAATAGCCCAGGGAAGCAAAGAGGAGTTTTGGCGGTTCGTTTTTTGGAACCTGGTAAATGGAATAAGAGGGCAAATCGACAGATGCTCCCCCATGATTACCATCTTCGATTCTACGCGTCTGACTATTGCTTGAAGTCAGTGGCATCTTCTCACAAGCCAGACCAAAAAAATGCTTTAGTCGTTCGGATGCCAAGCCAAGAGCAGAGGTCACAAACAAACTGACAGGTTTGCTTGGAAATAGAAAAGACCTGCAGGGATTGGTGGCATGCATGCGCCATTGTCATTGTCAGCTGGCCCTTGACCAGCTTTTGGATTCATGGTACACACTTGAGGGATGAGCACAAAGCTATTCTATCAAGATCACCACCATCCTCCCTACCAAGCATCGTCTGTCTAGGGGCTTTGTGAGTTTGGGATACCCATTCAATCACGCAGCAATGTAACAGTACCAGAAAGGGCCTCAGGACAATGAAAGGGACATACAGACACGCAAACGGAAATGTTGCTGCCTCCCTCTATCTAGCTGGACCAGAAGAATGGAATCGTGCTATGTATGCAGTCTTTCAAAATGCCCTTCTTTCAGTATGTGCGCTTTGTAGTCCGGAAGAGGCAATCTGAGGGCATTCTCACTCAGGGCCAACCTCCTTGTAACTGTTGCAAGGCCAGGGCTGAAGGGCGTACACCAGCTCATAAGTACAGCCATGCCTCAATCGTCAAAGACCTTCGGAGGACGCATTTTGCCCTGCCTCGTTTCCATATCCTTCCGTTCTCTCTGTTGAAATTACCTGCTGAGAAGCAAAACACTGCAGACCTTTGCCCCATTGTGCCACCGAAACACGAGAGAGGTTGTAAGTGAATCCCACAGAGAGACATTGACAAACGCAAACAGCATGTCTGGGAGGAAACCCAAGGACGGCTTGGGGAGGGATACGTCCCCAGGCAAAACTGGCTCCCAGGCTCAGACCCCGTCTACATCTTCAACTCAGAGGAATGTCCAGAGTGTCCAGCGGCCGAATCCTGGGGTACCGCCACCAGATCAGTCGAAAGAAGGACGACAAGACGCCGGGATCATGGCACCGTCTCCGCCAGAGCATCCAAGCATCCCGGCGCGCGACCCAGATCCAAAACGGTTCTCTTGGGCGGCCGTGGTTGCTCGTGACACGTCATCCAAGACAATGGACATGAGAGCCACAGCTCCGAGCAGCACTCCATCTCAACCTGTGCCCGCGACGACCTTGAAGGGGCCATCGCCAAACGTGGCGACGTTTCCGGCGCCTTCGCGGATCAACGAGGCTCGCAAGCAAGAGTCAACATCCACGGCATCCACCGCGAACCCGGGTTTCGTAGGACCGGATGATGTCGCCACGGGAGAGCGGGCTCGTGATTCGAGTCCCGAGAACACAAGAGCTCCTCCGCCGCAGCCAAAGCCCTCAATGATCGAGGCCAGCTCAACGGCGGACCGCTTGGCGGAGCAAACCCGTCTCCTAGAGCTGAAGAGGTACTTGAGAGAACTTGCGGGGACACACGCCCTTCCCCGTGTACTCACAGAGCACTGGTCCGGCAAAGACGACTCCGAGACGACGTTCAAGACGACCGACTTGCTCTTCAAGGACTTTGTCGCGAGGTTGTCCGGGGAATTTTCCGCCAACGACAAGAGTCTGCGCGATACGAGACTCCAGCTCGAGACATCGAGATCGACGCAGGCGAACTTCGAGAAGGAGAAGAAGGCCTTGGAGGATGCCATCCAGGAGAAAGACGCCAAAATGGACGAGCTCGCTTCCGCCGAGCAAGCCAGACAAGCGTGCGAGTCCAGATATCAGGATCTTGAGGACCGGCTCACTAGCATCACTGCTGAGCGCGATGCGGCAACATTGGAACTGCGAGAGACTCGGACGAAGCTTCAGACGGCGGTCACCGAGTACAATCAGAAAGAAATCGAAATGCAGCAGCTCGGCTATGCTTTGGACGAGGCCCAGAAGCGCATCCAAAAGATCGCCCCTTCTGTCGACGCGGAAGCCATGAGGGTCACGGTATCCAACCTACACGAGGAGTTGAAAGGCGTAAAGGCCGACAAGGCCAACCTCGAGAGGAAGTATGAGAGAGCAAAGGAGGCCTACAAGAAGAAGAACGACGAGACATCAAAGCAGCTGGAACACCAAGACGAGTTTGTCAAGGATCTGCAAGACAAGAACGACAAATACGAGGAAATGGTCCAGCGTCTACGGCACGAGAAGGACGAGGAGCTGAGGAAAGCCGCGAGGGCCGAGGCGGAACGGGCGCCCATCGCTTTCAGGGTCGACAACGAGATCCTGACGCTGGAGGAGTACGAGAAGCGTCTCGACAACGCGAGGGGCGACGTCGCAGACCTGCAAGAACGGCTGGATCGGGCGGAGAATGACCGCGAGACGGTGATCCAGGAGGAACTCACAGTGGACGATGTTCGAAACATGTTCAACGATACCATCATCCCCATCTACAGCGTGGCCGCGGAGGAACAAGCCCTCGATCTCTTCAGCATCTGGAACGACGAAGAAGGCGGGCTCATGTCCCTGGCGGGTAAAGATGGCTATCACGATTACTTCCGCGTGGCTGTAGAGCCAGACCGTCTGCCGTCCGAGGCGTCATCTCCTGGGCTCGACGGCCGAGGCGGGGAGAGGCTC
Organism: Colletotrichum shisoi; assembly: GCA_006783085.1. NCBI lineage: Eukaryota > Fungi > Ascomycota > Sordariomycetes > Glomerellales > Glomerellaceae > Colletotrichum > Colletotrichum shisoi. The sequence goes on from PUHP01000393.1 coordinate 12,061, forward strand.
AACACGAGAGACTTCGACTCCCAGGGGTCGGAGCCGGCGAGCCCACCAGCAGCAGGACAAAGCCTCAAGAATGAACTCGAGGATTTCAGCAGGGAGTCTTCCGTGGTACGTTCGGCGTCTTCTCCCTTGTTCCAACTCGTTGCTAATGTTCGTACAGGCCTCCGAAGATATCCGGACGGGCGAGGGAGGCATTCCTGCCAAACTCCGCGAGGAGCTGGCCGAAAGCCAAGCTCAGCACGCGAAGGCGCGCGAGAGAACTGAGGAACTGGAGAGCGAGACGAAGAAGCAACAGAGCGATATTGACGGGCTAGAAGGCGAGATCCGGCAACTGAAGGAGACAACCGTCAGCGCCGAAGACTTGAGCAAAGAAACTGAGGCGCTGGAGAAGAAGGATCGAGAGCTGGCCGGCTGCGAAGCCCAGCGCGCGAAAGCAAACGAGAGAGTCGAGGAACTCGAAAGCGAGGCGAAGAAGCAACAAAACGAGATCGACGGGCTTCAAAGTCGAATCCGTACACTGGAAAACATCGCCTCGAGCCACGGAGAATTGAGCAAGGAAGCTGAGGCGTTGAAGAAGAGGGTTCAAGAGCTGGAACAGCACATGGCCGATCACGAAGAAACCGCCAAAACCGACAAACAGAAGCTTGAGGGGGTCTCGGCGACCGAAATGCGAAACAAGCAAGCCGAGCTCGACGAGTGCCGGGCTCGCCGAGAGCAGGCGGACAAGGAGATCGAGGAGCTGAAGGCCGAGGCGAAGGGGCGCGAGAAGGAGCTCAGGAAGCTCAAAGACAAGTTCGCGCTCCAGCAAAGGATGGACGAGATGCTCAAGAGGCAAATCGACGCAGTCCAGTCAAAGGCCAGCAAAGCGGAGGCCAAAGCCCAATGGGCCGAGGCTCGCGCCCTGCTGCAGAACCAGAGCGCGGATGAGGAGGACGCCCACTCCAGCTCGGTCGAAGACGACCCGGATCAGTATCTGGAGCTTCTGACGAACTTGTTCAACCGTGTCAACGATGCCGAAGTGCAGCTGGGCGAAAGCCACCAAGCGGTGGAGAGCATACAGGTCATGGTTTCGGCTCTCCGGGCGAGGATCGGGGAGCTCGAGGCGCAAAAGAGCCGGCTCCTGCAGGAAAAGGAGCAGCTCCAAGGTGATTTCAAGGCCTACGCTGAGTCGGGGCAGGTTGTCGGGGAAGAGAACATCGCCTTGACGGAGGAGCTTCGCAGGAAGGAGGAAGAGCTCCAGGAGAAGGAGGCGGATATCGAAGACATGAACGCGGACATTCTGAAGCTGAAGGAGGAGCTCAACGCGAAGGAGGAGGAACTCAGGGAGAAGCAGAAGGCGCTCGACGACTGCCACGCTCATGGCAAGGCACTCAAGGAGCAAGTTGCAGAGTTGGAGGGGCTCCGGGGCGACGGAACCCAGGATGACGAGAGCGAGGACGAGGACGACAACGACAACGACGAGGACGACGAAAGCCAGAAAAAGATAACGAGCCTCGAGGAGAAGATCGCCGAACTGGAGAGGAAGGTGAGGGCCGAAACGTTCAAAGCCCAGAACGAAGCAGCGAGACGCCATGAAGTGGAAAACAAGGGGGTCTGGAAGGGCACCAGCGGCGTGGCATTATCGAACATGCAGACCGAGCTGAACAACTTCAAGATGGCGCACGACAACATCGTGAGGACATACGAGAAGGACATGAAGGCCCTGAAGGAAACCCTTCGCGCGGACAAGGCCGAGCTGGAACGGACCAAGCTCGAGCAACAGCAGGTCGTGGACGCGCTCGAAGCCAGGCTCAAGGCCGCGGAAGAGGAGAGTCGCGATCACGCCGCCCGCTTGGAGAATACCAAGCTCGAACACCAGAAGGTCACGGATGAACTCCAGAACAGGCTCAAGGCCGCGGAAGGGAAGAAGTGCAAACATGTCGACATCGATCTGGAACAGGTCAAGCTCGAGCATCGACACGCCGTAAGTAGCCTTGGGTCCATGCTTGAGGCTGCGGAGAAGGACAGCCTCACAAACCGTGCCGAACTGGAGAGAGTCAAACTCGAGCGCCAACGAACTGTGGAAGGTCTCGAGTCTAAACTCGAGGCGGCGGCGAACACTCGCCGAAGCCTCGATGCCGAGGTGGAAAAGATCAAGCTCGAGCATCAAGAGACCGAGAGCGACCTGAAGTCCAGACTCGAGGCGGAGAAGAAGAACAGCCGCACAAAAGACGATGAGCTGGAACGGGCCAAGATTGGACGCAAACTCGACATGGACGAGCTCGAGGCCAGACTCAAGGCCGCGGATGCAAGGACTCAAGGCCGTGACGATTCCGCACTGGACGAGATCAAGCTCGAGCACCAAAGAGCTTTGGACGAACTCAAGTCCAGACATGACGCTGCGGAGAACAGCAGTCGCAGAAGCCATGACGCCGAGGTGGAAAGGATGAAGACTGAGCACCAGAAAGCCATGGACGAACTCAAGGCCGAACTCTCGGCTCCCGAGGATGTGCGAGACGCTCTCAAAGATCCCCGAAAAGACGCCTTCAAAGACGCCCGGTCGACTGCGGACACAACTCCCACAGATGCGGCGACGCAGACCGACGTTGACCAGTTTAGACCGGGAGGAGCGCACTTGGACGCAAAGAACATGGTGCGCCTCCGCTTGCGTCCAGGTCCGCCTCAGAGAATGATCGATACGGCACTCTTTTTACAGCGGAGAGAGCTGGTGATGCTCGAGACACTGCACAGGCGTCTTTACGAACAGGTGTTGAGTTCAGGTGCCCCCAAGACATCCGAAGCCGGGGCGGCCGGCCCTCCCGAGACGACGCCGGCGAGCACGTCCGAAGGCTCGGCGCAGCCGTCTGCCTCGCCGGACCAGAAGCTCGACACCCCCGGATCCGAGACGGACAATCAGCACGCCGTCAGGTTGGAGAACATCAAGAAATCCTGCCAGGCGTTTGCAGAGAAGATACGGGAGAACGAAGCATACACGAGGCGCAACCAAGTGAGATCCGCACTCCACAAAGAGATTCGGGCTCTCAGACAGAGGCTGCCCAGGGACGTCGAGGCCAAGCAAGGTGACGGGGCCATAGACGATGTCGACCAGCGGCAGCAGCAGCAGCAGCAGCAGCAGCAGGGAGCAGATGACACCGGCGCCAAGGACACGGACAAGCCCGGGAACGAGCACCGAGAGGAGCACGACAGCGCGAGCGATGACGAGTCGGACGACGACGACGAGTCGGACGACGACGACGACCAGGACCCCGGCGACGATACCGTCGCAATCCGCAAGAGGATCGCCAAACTGGAACGCAAGATCGAAAAGACGCGGAAGGGTGAGCACGACCAAGAAAGAGCCCTCCTCGATCTGATCGAACGTACGGGCCAAGAAACTCGACATATCCACGGGCTCGGCGGCCACCCCTGCGAGCCGTTCTGCAAAAGGAACAGCATCAAGAAGAGTACGGTCGTGGCTCAAGCAAGAACCCTGATGAGGCGCCCGGAGCCCCCCCGCCGAAGCGAATCGGACGAAGACGACGACGAAGACGACTACGAGAGCAGCTCGGACGGAGACTCCCACGGGGACGCCGAGCGCGCGCGTCTCAGCCTCGGGGCACACGAGGCGCTTGTGCGCAGAATCCGGGCCCAGCTGGTCAAGTTCTTCTCGTTCGCGGAGGCCTGCGACGACGCCTTGGACGACATCTACCGCGCCGACGAAGACCTCATGGCCATCCCCGACCCCGTACGCGGAGGCCAGGTCCGCAGTCGGAGCGGCGACCGGGGGGCCATCATGACCCCCGCGGAACGAGCGGCGAGAGAGGCGGAAGACCGCGACGCCTTGCTCCGCGCAAACGCGTACGACAGCCCGGCCAGCGACGCATCCTCCATCGCGTCCGACGACGACCTCTACAGCGTCGACGGCGACCCCAACCGCGCCCTGAAGTCCTTCATCCCGTACACCGTCTTCAACGTCCTGAAGAACTGGAAGACCGGGACGGAGGGCCTCCTCGAAGGGGCGGTCAGCATCCAGTCCGACGTCGAGGCCCTCATACACGCGGGCTACAACTCGGAGAGGTACCAGGGCCTGAAGCGCAGGGTACGGCGCCTCAGGAAGATCGTCGCCGACGCCGCCGCGACGAACGCGCACCTCCAGGCGCAGGTGTCGGAGGGCATCGCCGCCAGCACGGACGGCGACCTCCGAGAGAAGGTGCGGGAGCTCCGGCACCAGAAAAACACGCTGCGAGAGCAGCTTCGGGTCGCCGAGCGGTCAGGGGAGGTTGGGGGAGCGGGAGAGGAGCGTCTCGGGCAGCTTCGGAGAGAACTCATGAAGGAGAAGGCGATGGTCCACGTCGAGCAGACCAGGTTGAAGTGGTTGGCCGAGGAGAAGGACGAGCTGGAGGTCATCATCGAGAAGCGGGACGAGACCATCAGGAAGCTGGGGGCTTCGCAGGCCAAGGCCATCCAGGACGGCCTGGACAGGGAGATGCGCGAGACGCTGTTCGACAACGACGAGCTCAAGAAGGAAGTGGACCAGCTGATGAGGGAGGTCGGGGGCCTGAAGCAGAGGCTCAGGGACGAGTTCATGAACAAGGCCGCCCAGGTCGAGACCGCCGAGGCCGTCGTCCAGGGGATGAAGAAGCGGCTCGGCGACGCCCAGAGGCGTTCGGACGCGGCGGAGGACAAGCGCTCCACGCTGATGACGGACATTGCGCGGGCGCTCGACATTGACGGGGAGAACGACAGGGCGCGGCTGGACAAGACGAGACAACGGCTTTCCAACATCCTCTGTCGGGTCGACGAGGCGGGCGAGGACGCCGGGGACGAGGGGGACACCAAAGCCGTGGACGACTACAAGCCGGGTTCGCGGCGAGAGCGCGAGCTGGTCCGGGAGATCCTGGACGAAAGGAAGAAGAGGGCGGAGCACCTCGCCGAGGAGAGGAAGCGGTACGAGGGCCGCCTCGGCGAGCGGCAGGCCGAGTACGAGAAGCAGGTCGAGGACTGGAAGGCCATGCACGACGCGGCCGAGAAGGCGCGGGGGCTGGCCGAGAGGAACCTGATGGACACCCTCGACCAGATGAGGATCCTGCAGAAAAAGTTCGACTGGCAGGGGGGGATGCTCACGTCGCTGGACAAGCGGCTCCAGGAGCAGTGCACCATCACCCAGCAGTTGACCGAGGAGCTGGACGGGACGAACAACCCGGACGGCGAGGGCGGCGAGGGCGGCGAGGACGGCGAGGACGGCGAGGACGGCGAGGACGCCCTCGGAGGGGACGAACCGGCGGGCGACCACGAGGTGGGCGGCGTCGAAGTGGGCGGCGGGACCAGTGCCGGGGGTCAAGGCCGCGGACGAACGCCTGGGGAGGAGGGTCCCCGAACGCCTCGGCAGCCACGCGAGCAGTCGGGCGGCGGCGCCGCCGCCGCCGCCGGTGACCCCGGCGACGATGACGGCGACGACTCCAGCGACGACTCCAGCGACGACGGCGATAGTGACGGCGACAACGGGAACAACAACGACAACAACCCAGCCAGAACCCCGCGCGACAGATCACGCTGCGCCTGCCCCTGCGTCGGGCTCTGCGACGACCCGACGAACCCCATCTTCGACGGGCTCCCCGCCGACGCCAAAGACGTCGTCCGGGACCTCGGCAGGGTCTACAAATCGTACCGCGCGTGCTGCGGGACGAAACGCAGCGCGGCGTCGGCGGCGGCGGCGGCGGGTCCGGCGCCCGGAGACGACGGGCGCCTCCTCTGGCGGCTGATGTGCATCATGCGGGCCGACGCGGACGTCCGGGAACAGATCCGCAACGCGGACCGGGGCTACGCGCGGCGGCTCCTCCTGGCGTTCCGGAGGTGCCTGTGGGCCCGGCTCCTCTCGTGGACGCAGGCGGTCGCGACGGTGGTCGGCGGGCTGCTCCACTGCGCGGCGTTCGCGCTGCCGGACGGGCGATGGAAGCCGCGGAGGCCCGGGGCGCTGCCGCCGCAGCGGGCGGCGATCGTGGCGCAGGACGTGCTGGTGCTCTGCGTGCTCTACCAGGCGTGGCGCGTGGTGAAGGTGTCCTGGGCGGCGCGGGAGGTGTGGGAGGTGGCCAACCGGTACACGCGGGCGTACTTTGTCGAGCGCGGGCTGCACCCGGACAGGTCCAGGTGGTTCGGGCTCGACGGCGTGGACATGAGGCTGCTGGGGACGTCGGACGACCCTGTGATGGTTCCGCTCAGCACCGCCGTCGGCGACGGGATGGGGGGTTGAGAGGGGTGGAGGGGAAGGGGGATCGATCGTCAAGCTCCGTCCGTGGAGGGCGCGGAAGGCACGGAAAGCGGGCGGCGGGGACGGATGACTCGCCGGCCTTGACTTGCCGATCCTGACGGACGGGTGAGGTGTGTGAGCGATATGCACAGTGTTGATCAGTTTCTGTTCGGATGGTTCGGGGTGTCTGGTTTTCCACGGGGTTTGGTCGGTCGATAAACGGTGTGCTTTGTTTCCCTACCTACCTACCCACCCACCTGGACAGATTGTTGTACAGTAAGTAATCCTCAAGACCAGAATGAAAATCCCACGTGTGTTTGTTCTTCTTTGACGTGGACTTCTGCTGCCTCCTTGAGGATGGTTGATTTGGAATTGAGACATCGCACCACAGCCTCGGGCACCCGGGGCTGTGGGAACAAGGGTTCCGATCCGGAATAGGCTTAGACCCGGCAGTGACCCTCTCGGTTCAGAAGGGTCTCCACTCTCGGCCTAGTCCGGCTCTGTGCCTCGGCGGCCCTGTGGGGCGGTCAAAGGTGTTTTTTTTTTTTTTTCTCGCCCCGGGCGGAAAGACTCGAGTCCCCGGTTCCCGCACAATGCTGGAAGAATCACGGTTGTTGGCGGAATTCCAGCGCACGTAATTCAACATGGAGGCTTGTTCAACTGTTTATCAATTCCAGTCTGTATTCCGTGCCCCGTTCTCACATGCCCAAGGACGCACTTCGCATCCGGCCGACCCCGATTGTGCCTCGGCCGGCGGTGAGAGAAATAGGGACCGGGGGGGAGGAGGGAGGGGGGAGGAAAGGGACAAAGAAGGCGGGCTGAGTAAGCATCACAGAGCAGTACAGAGTACTCTGTGTCCATAATGCACTCTCTGCTCCTGCACGGGCAGATACAAGATGTCACTCTGATGGGCAGTTCCCACACCACACTCGCTGGTGATGTCATGACTTGGGCGCACTAGCGTTTTGGCAGCGGCCGACTAACCAGCCCAGCCCGTCCGTCGGTTGTAATATTGAACCCGATATTTCAAATACCGCAACGGACGCGTTATACGCTTGACTGCGCCCACCCTCGGCCGTCTTCGTCACCAATCACCCACACAAAGAAAGGACAACAACAAAAACAAAAACAAAAACCCATACAAGATACATCGAAAATAGATAGCTCGGCCGGCCCGGGACAAGGCCCCCCCATTTCAAATACAACCAACCCGTCCGAATTGAGTAGCTCGCAGCCGTTGCGGAATCCGTCCCAGTTACGTCCCTCATACTCCATTCCACATTCCATATTCCACATGCTACATTCCACATGCTACATGCTACATACTACATGCCACCCTCTTCAAACCATACGCTCACTCACTCACTCACTCACTCACTCACTCACTCACTCACTCCCTCACTCACTCACTCCCTCACTCACTCACTCCCTCACTCACTCACTCCCTCACTCTCACACACTCTCTCTCACTCACTCTCACACACCTGCGCAATTCCGCCCTGCAGATATTTCCCCCACATCTTCTAGAACGACCGACCCGTCGAATGTAAAGAAATGGTACGTGCTTCCCCCCCCCCCCCCCCCCCCCCCCCCCCCCCCCCCC
>PUHP01000393.1:20098-30551 GCA_006783085.1 Colletotrichum shisoi
GAGGTGGTCCCCTTCTCCTCAGACCTCGCTTCCTCCGACATCCCCCGCCTCAGCCATCACTACCTCATACTTCCTTCCTCTTCTTGCACCAACATAACCCCCCACCCCTTCCCGACGTCCTCTTGCTTCTTTATATATCTGCCTCTCCCTCTGCCTTGCCTTCACCTCGACTTGATACCCACCACAAACACACATTCACACTTACACACTCAAGTACCTACGAAAAACAACACATCGCTTCCTAATCACCACTACCATCACTAATAATACACCCCTTCCCTTCATCTAGAACTTCTTGAGATACCCGGCCATATCAGCCCGCTACACCCCCCGCGTCCTCACCTCGTCGCGCGTCCCTCGCAGAGCCTTCACGGCAACCCACAACCCGTCCCAAGCTCAGCAGCAACATCACCACTACTCCCGCGGCCAGGAATCCGCCGCGCCCGGAGCATCTTCGTCCCGCGCAGACAGCGACGCCCCGTCCCACCAGACGCCCAACCAGGGCCAGCGCGCCGCCGCCCTCGACTCCCCCGACCAGCAGGAAAAGGAGACCTCCTCCCGTAACAACCCGTCCACGTCCGCAGGGCACCACCGCAAGCCCGCCATGTCCCAAAAGCTCATCCCTCAGAACCCCGACGACGTCATGGTCATCCGCGACCTGACGCCCAACATCACCACCTTCTCCGTCCCCTTCTCCCGCTTCGGCGCCGTCAAGATCGGCGGCCGCGGCACCCTCGTCCGCCTGTCCTCGGGCGCCCTCGCCGTCTTCTCCCCCGTCGCCCTCACCGACGCCGTCCGCGCCAAGATCGCCGACAAGGGCGGCGACCTCGCCTACATCGTCGCCCCGGACATCGAGCACCACATCTTCCTCTCCGAGTACAAGGCCGCCTTCCCCGCCGCCCGCCTCATCGGCCCGGACGGCCTGCCCCAGAAGCGCGCCAAGCAGACGGGCGACCCCAAGATCAACCCGTCCGACGACTTCTTCCTCGCCTTCAAGGGCGGCCCCGACAAGCGCGCCACCGCCGTCACCCCCGAGTTCGACGCCGACTTCGAGTACGAGTACGTCGACGCCCACGCCAACAAGGAGATCGTCTTCTTCTACAAGCCCGAGCGCGTCCTCATCCAGGCCGACCTGCTCTTCAACCTGCCCCCGACCGAGCAGTACTCCAGGGCGCCCGACGGCGAGCGCGACCCCTCGTCCGGCCTCGCCAACCGGCTGTTCGGCAGCCTGCAGACCACCGAGGGCGACGTCAAGTGGGTCAAGCGCTTCCAGTGGTACGTCATGAGCAGCAAGGACAGGCCCAGCTTCAACGACAGCATCCGCCGCATCGACGCCTGGGACTTTGACACCATCGTGCCCTGCCACGGCGACACCATCCAGGGCGATGGCAAGGAGAGGTTCAGGAAAGTGTTTGAGTGGCATCTGGCCGGCGAGAAGCACTAGATGTAGAAGGAGACTGAGGCACAGAGAGAGAGAGAGAGAGAGAGAGAGAGAGAGACACAGAGAGAGAGAGAGAGAGAGAGAGAGAGAGAGAGAGAGACAGAGAGAGCGAGAGTATGTGTGTATCCGTATTCTCGGGGAGTTCAACGGCAGCGGAAGCCATGGTTTTTCATGGCTTGTATTACGGCGTTTGGGTTTCTGTCATCCTGCTCGATACCAAACTAGAATGTACAATGACTGGCATGAAACGACTATAACTGCTTTCGTGTGTGTGTGCAAGTGAGACACACCACCAATCTTTTACCAATGGTGGAAAGGATACACCGCCGCGAAGTAATCGCAAAAAGAGAACTAGCCCCCAACTCCGACAGACCACTCCCAGTTTACCCGAAGAATCCAACACCTGAATGAACACTCACTTCCGAATTGCGAGTTTTTGATTACGGGACGAGCTGGAAGACGGACCGTGCTGGGCTGTTGTTGCAGTAAGCATCATCCGAAACCGAATCAGGCAACGTCGTTTGCGACATCAGAGGCATTGTTGTTGAATATGACATCTAGGCCTCTGGTGAGCTTGGCTGCGATTTTCGACATCCTGGCTTCCTTTGCCGCCACCGAGTCGATCAGCTGGCCAGCCACACAACCCTTGCTGTTCGCCGTCCGCGCGTACCACCCAGCCCACCAAAGCATGTTGACCATCAACGCTGGGAACTTGACCGAGGCGTTGAAGATGGCGAGCCAGCTTCTGTGATCCGCCATGTCGAGGGAGACGACCCAGGCAGCCTCTGCAAACATACTACCGAGGACGGATCTGGAACAGACTGAGTGGGAGAAGACCATGTTCAGATAGCAAGTCTGCGCTCCGACTTTCTTGCATTCGTAGTCGGTGAGATAACACGCCAAGCGTTTCTCAATCGACCGCATCGCAATGTTCGCCTGGAACCGCTGGGCCAACATCCAGACGTCAAGGTTGCGTTTGATATCCTTCGGTGGAAAGAGGAAGTCTGGCACTACTCGGTAAAAGAAGTCGAGAAGGGATAGCATATCCTGTGCGGCGATATCGGGTAGGACCGTCTCGCCATCCTGAGCTTCCTGCGGGATTGAATCAGCCATCCGCCTCGTCACGAAGAAACATGACGAGATTTTCTGTGTGTTCCGGGAGGGAATAAAACCCAAGTACCTGCGAGTTGGTGCGGAACACGGCCTCAAAATAGCCACAGTGAAAGCCAAGGATGGCCCTGTGGACGCGGAACACGGTATCATTTTGGCAGGTGATGGAGTAGTCGGCGGGCTTCTCCGTCAGAAACAGCCATGGGGAGCCATCCGACAATCCGAATTCCATCGCATCGGACTACCCGATTCACTCTTGTTCGTTCGGGTTGATTCTGATCTGGTTATTCGTCTACTTGGAAGTAGTATACGCAAGCTGTCTTGGTGGCCGAGGCAGAAAAGATGATGTTGTTGTATCCAAGGCACCTATCTTGTATAGTCGGCGGGAGGGAAAACGAAAACACGATGGCCGGGAGAGGTGGAGGAATAGATGAATGTCAAGAATCAAACAGAAGGGGCCGCCGGTCTAGGTGAGTGGGATGGGAGGCCATTCGGACTGAACGGGAAGACACTCCCCAACGCATTGGGCAAGTTGGCCTTTCCTAGGCGAGGATGCCATCATGTACAAGGATCCTTATACCGGCCAAGTAACACCTACCTGACTGACTGCCTAGGTAGGTAGGTAGGTAGGTAGGTAGGTAGGTGGGATTCCTTTGGAGTTTTGAGTGCCTGAACGCCGTCAGCAACCGACGTCGGAAAGGGAAGCCTATCTCCCATCTACCTGCCGTTCGCCCCAAAGCCCTCCACCCCCGAATGCCTCGAAGCAGCCGGAAGGGGGGGGGGGGGGTCAGCTTCGAATTAATGATACCCTCCTCCGCATCTTTCTCACTTCGATAGAAGATCTACCGTATCGCCCAACTATAAGAAGACTTGACTGCCATATGGAATCCAACAACAGCCAAAGACAAAAGGCCGAGGCAGCCCACGCATGCAGACCGTTTCGTGAGAATTCAACGAGCACGAGAATGACACTGAGAGAGTCCGGGGGCGGTACATCTTCACCACGGCTATGCGTAAACAACCATCTCAGTCTCATTCTTGAACACGCTCATGCAATGTCGAAAAAGTCGAAATTAGTCCAACCGCCCTCCATGCACCACTATGCAACCTCGGATCCCCCAGAAGCTCGAACGACGGTGACGGTGTACACGAGCCAAACAACAACCAGCCCCTCCCTCACGCTATGTTCTCCTCCTCTTCTCTCACATCACAGTCACACGCAGGCCACAGCATCTTTGCATGGGAACAACTAGCCTCAGATTGTTCGCATCCACCTCTGCTGCTCCTCCGGCTGTCCCTTGTGCTTCCTCGCCACCTTCTTCTTCTCTCCGTCCCACATCACCCCCTATTTCATGCATTTTTTCCACGTCCGCCCCCTCCGCCTCCCCCCTTTCAGCTCATGCATAAGAATGGCTTTCTGTACCAAGCAGGTGAGAACTCTCATCCAAGTACAAACGAGGATACAAAACATAACCATATGTCCATGACAGCAAGAACGTGACCTTGACTGCACTGGAAACCTCCCCTTCCCCCGTATCGTCGTCTCTGGGATGTGACGCGCATCGGGCAGAATGTGGCCCTCGTCCCCGCGGAATGGCGGCCGGCCAAAAGGCTGCGAAACAAGTCGAGTCGTCAAATCACTCTGCTATCGATCTTTAATCAAACATGGTATCTCCCGCCCAACGGGTGAGATGCTATGGTGTCGCAGGCTCGATTCAAGGAATTTCAGATCTCCTGTTGTTGGTCTTCCAAAAGTCAATGGCTTCGACAACGTCTTCGCCCTTTTCGTCTTCATAAGCGAAAATGATCTATCGAGTGTAAGCAAAGGACACTCGACCAGCAAGGCACAACACGACTTTACCTCGTGCGTACTGCTGTGCAGCATCCGAATGTTCTTGTGCGGCACAATGTGCACGGCGCCATTCTCAATGTTCCTGAGCTCAATGAAGTTCTGCTCAAACGCCAGGATCCACGGGTAGCTGAGGGCGAAGCTCTGTGGTGTTCCCTCCCAGTCGATGCGCCATTCCGGTCTCGCGCGCCAACCGTTGCGGTTGACAAAGAAGGAGAATTCCGAGTAGTTAAGCAGGAACTCGCCGTTGAGGCGCTCAATGTGGATCGGCTTGACGTTCTCCTTCCGCGCAACAAAGTCAAGACTCGTGTCGGCCTGGTCAAGAAGCGACTGGGTCTCGAGCGTCTCAAGCGACACCACCTCGAAACCACGGGCACACGCCACACACAACTTCGACTTGAGGAAGTGCACCGACGACGATTCCGTGGGGATGTAGAATTCCTTAAACGGCTTGAGCTCGTCTTGTCCAGCAAACATCTTGCCGAAGCCCTTCTGCTTCTTCCCCTTGGACATGGCGTCGTTGGGCTCGTACACCTTTATTGTAGTCGAGAGAGCCGAGGACTTGACGCAGCACACAAGATGCCTGCCCAGGCAGATACCCGTCTTGAAGAAGTTGCAGTGGCTCTGGATCTTCTTGGGTCTCTTGGAAAGAGCGGGCTCGTTGGGGTCGAGGGCTCCCAGAGGGTACGAGTAGAGCGCCTTGTTCGACAGCACCAAAAGGAGACCGTACTCCTCGAGAACATCGAGCTGGGTGACGCTCGTCGTCTCGATGACCCGTTTGGGCACCGCGTCCCTGCTCTTGCGGTCCGAGAGGTAGATGCCGTTGTCCGTTCCGTACAGCAGCTTGCGTCCGCCATCATATGGCGTGACGCAGTTGACTTGGTTCGTGCCGACAAAGAACCCTGCCGAGATAACGCTGGTGTTGAAGAAGTCGGCGCGAGCCCTCAGACGTTGTTGGGCGCTATCAATGAACTCGAGCCACTTCTTGCGCGCCGCTTGGTTCGACGCGTAAAGCGTCAGTTCGTACCCGGCTTTGCCCAAGTGCCTGAACGTGATCGGCCAGCCTTCGCCCTTCTTGCTGTCGTTCGTGTTGGTCCGCAGTTGAGGAATCAAACTCGAAGACGATCGCTTCATGGCGCCAGACCCAGGGATCACCTCCTCCATCTCCCGAATAGCGAGCAACTCCAAGGGAATCGGGCGCCTGTACGCCTTGATCTCCTCGCCCTTGCCAGCTTGCTTGACCCTCACCAACAGAACCGCGTGGTCGAACAGGAAGGCCGTGATCTCGGAGGCGTCCTGCGGCGTCTTCTTCAGCTGGCTCTTGAAAACCAATTCTCTGCCCTCCTCTGTCAAGCGCAGGTCGACCCTCTCGTTTGGCCGGAAGCGCAATTGCTCGTGCAAGCGTCTTAGATTAAATCTGTTCTCGGCCTTTCCTGACTCGGCATTGACTCTCGTCAACAGGTCGCGGATCAACTTGAGCACTTTGGGGATGTCTTCCTTGTCAGAGTTGCCGTCCTCTGTATACTTGAGCACGTTCTCCAGCAGCAGCGGGTAACGAGCCAATCGGGTTGTCGGCTTGGTGAGATAACCGTTGAGCTCGAGCTTGCGCGACTCTTTCCTCCGCTCAATCTCGTCCACAAACTTGGCAAAGTAAGGGTTGGCTGAACGTTCGTTCTCGAATTCGAACTTGGCCTCTAGTTGCCTGGCACCATACCAAATGAATGGCTCGAACTGAGGTACCCACTCGGCGAAGATGTCACCAATGTTGCCGACAACCGGATTCTTCTGTTGCCGCTCTGTCAACGACTTGGCAAACCGCGAGCTCACCGCGTGAAGACTAGGGTGGTCCACAATGTTGCTGAAAATCGACCTGACAACCTTCTCCCTCTTGTTAGCAGGGATAGGAGACGCCTTAGACCGCAGGGGCAGGATCCAAAAGTCGCGGAGGTATTCCAAGTCCTTGACGAAATCTCTTTCTGTGTAGCAGATCTCCGAGATAACCTCCTGCCTCTTCTTCTCCCTGTCGCCGACGCTGTCGGCCACTTCCCTTGGGACGGAATTAATCCACAGCTTCTGCTCGTCGGTCTGGTCGACATCGTCCTCGTTCGCGGCGTTGTCGGACTCCTTCTTGAGACCGGGCTGAATCTTCAGGTTCAGCCGAGATACCTGTTCCAGTCTTCGTGGGCAGGCGATGGAGTAGCAAAGTTGGTCTCTCGTACATGTCGGGGAGTAACACTCGGAGAGGAGGACGAAAACGCCGTTTACAGGAGGCTTCTCTTCGGGTTCTTCCATAAGAGTTTCCCGGAACTGGTACATTTCTGACGTCGAGTCTCGCAAGCGGTGTTCGTACGTAACGTCGTGGAAGAACTTTTGTGCGTCCAGTGCTCGTCCCAGCAGCAGCGCCAGATTTCGGTCAGTCGTCCTAATAATGTACGACAAGACATCCACAGCTTCGGCACCGCTGAAGGCGTTCTTATACGTGAGTTCGTTCTTCGTCCGGTCGCCGGTGATGATCTTTTGTCGGAAGCAGTCGGCAACCCTCGACAGCAGCGCGGGATATACCAGGGGGGGTCGGATCTTGGCGGTTGGCGGCCGTTCACCGTCGATGGACTTGCTCATGGAGGGCCTATGTGCCAGTGTCGCAGCGTCGCTTTCCGAAGGTGTTATCGTTGGTGCCACCATAGACGCCATCGACATTGTCCTTTGGGCGTGCGAATCGCCATTCGAGGAAGCTATGCTGGTCGTCCTCGTCTGAGACCCTGGCGCTGGTGTGTAGCCTCCCCCAAAGCTGCCATTGGTGGCTGGCAACTCCACGGGCGCCCTTCTGTTCGGAATGACCCGGCCGCTCATCGTCTGGTGCGAGTTTTGCTGCTGATGCATATCGCGGTCCTGAGGGGGGTAGCCGGTCATTGACATGGCCCGGTCGTCGTGGCGTTCCGGCACGACCCTTCCTTGCGCCGTGGTTCGGGACGAACTCGGATTGTACGGAGGTTGACGGAAAGCATTGGCCGGGGCTTGGTGACTCGGTTGAGAACCGTAGGCGCTCGGGGGAGGCTGGTACATGTTCGGTCTGGGGGCGGAAGCAAGAGACTGCGAGCGGTAGGGATCATTGTTCAAAGCCGGCCCAGCGCCCCCGCCTGCTTGGTAGTATCTCTGTGCTGCGGTTCTTGGCGGGCCGTATTGGGCCTGGGACGAGGGCGGCGGGCCACGAGCGTCGCCGCGCGGAGGGACCGGACCGGCAGGCCCTCCGTACGGGCGGCGGGCCTGTTGCTGTTGCTGCTGCAGGTAGTGTGCTTGAGGATTGGGCACTTGGTAGCCGCCAGACGCCGAGCGCTGCTGTGCCGCGTACCCATTATGCTGCACAGGAGCGCCTCTCGGAGAGCTCGGCTCGCGATCCATGTATTGGCCAGGAGGGACTCTCGGGGGCGGTTGTCGCTGCATGGAAGACATGGTCGAAGATGACATTGTCTGCGTTCTGCCCTGTTGCGGCACCATATGAGGAGGCATCGAGGAGGAGGTCATTGTCTGGGAACGACCCGGCGGGGGGGCAGCGCCGAAAATGTTGGAGAAGGCAGCATCGCGCTGGTAGTTGGACGAGTGGCCTCTCGGGTCGCCATGGTATTCGGCCATGATGGTTTGGATTGATGGAACTGGAAATTGGCGGCGAGGACCCTTATCAGCCGTTGATCGTGTGTTGGCGGGTTGGATTAAAGGGGAGACAGAGAGAGAGAGAGATGGCGAGTGTGCCAAGGTGGAGAAAAATGTGGTACAAGAGTCGAAGGATAGGTGTAGTAGTACTAACAACGCGAGGCCTCAACGGCCGCCGGCTATGGTGGGGAGACACAGGACCGTCCACGCCGCTCAAAGGGCGCAATTGGCAGGTTAAAAGATGAGGTCGCGCCGACGGTCGTCAATGTGTCGGAAAGGCGGTGGCCGGTGTGGGAGGATGGAGTGGTTTTTTCCTTCTTCCTCGTTGGTTGCTATCGGTTTCCCCTTCGTTCGATTCTCCGTCTCCTTTCTGGGATGGGCCGAGTGACGTTATGGGCCTATGATTCGACAGACAGCCGTGACCCGGCCGCGAGTCACTCGTTGAAGGGAGTCGTAAGAAATAAAACAGGAAACCGGACGAGTGGGAAAAGAGACGAAAGCAAGCAAGATGTGACACTTTTCTTTCTTTCTTTCTTTCTTTCTTTCTTTCTTTCTTTCTCCCGAGGGCCTGCGAAAGGAGCGTCGGAGGAGAAAGGAAAAGAGAAAGAGAGGGTGGTGGTGCGGGATGCGGCCCTCGATAGCAATGCTGAGGAAACTAGTTGTTGGCGGATGGAAATGCTGCGGGCGAAAAAAAGGCGGTGGTGGTTCGTGGCGGTTGTTGTGGTGGAAGAGGGTGTCGCTGGTGGGCGAGTGGGTGGGTGATGGGTGCTAAGTCATCGGCATTGGGCTTGAATGGGCCGCCCTAGGACTGAACTGAACCAACTGAAGGGGGGAGAGAGCCGGGAAACACTGGGTTGGGACGGGCGCCGAACGCTGGGGATGGATCCATAAGGTACCTAAGAGGCAAGGAGACAGATTGGATTGATGGATGGACGGGATACCGCTGGGAGGGGAGGGGACGACCAACCACCGCAAGACTCAAGTGAGGCAGAGGCAGGTACGACTGACATTGTCAGTAACAGTGGCACGGGGCAGATACGGCACTGACATCCTTACTCGGGTTGGATTTAGATGCGCGTTTTCTTGTGACGGAAGGTGCAATGTACCTAGGTAATGTAATGTAATCCCAATACCTTCTTCTGTGGCCTCCGTCTTTCTCCCTTCCTAGGTACCTGCCCACGTAACTATCCACCCAAGGTACACCTACCTACCGACCACCTAGTAATCATGCTTACTTGGCCGCTCGACAGGAAGCAACGGCGTGGCACAGTCGAATCGCCCGCCAGACGTCGTCGGGCACCCGATCACAGCTGGTGCGTCAGCAACAGACGGATCATCGCAATCGATCAAACGCCAGTCAACGAACTGTCAAACCCGAACAGACGGCCAACCCCCAAAGGGTGCAAGTTCGACGGTCCACTGAGGCGCTAGGACTTCAAAGGTCGGGACTTGGCCCGATCCACCGTTGCCCCTACCGCCCGTGGAGTTGGGCGCGGCGCCCTGCTGTTCTCCGCGTCGAAGCGTCCAATATTAAAGACGCCCGCCCACCAGCCTAGCCTGGGCATTCCACTGAGATGATATCGCGAGGCATATGGATCTAAGAATATCCCAATGTCTGACATTGACTGACTTATCGCGTTCACAGCATCTGTAGTGCCTCGTTTTCAAGCAACCCTTTTACTCAGAAACAGGGCTAGACTGGAAACCGTCGTACGTTAGGTGCCTCGTGCGCAACCGCTAACAAAGCACGCGAGTAACGGGGCTCTGGTCACGACAGCCAGTCTCTGTGTACCTGTCTGTCTATCTGTCTGTCTATCCGTCTGTCTGTTAGTCTCTCCCAGATTGATCGTTTCCAATGCGCCGTGTTCTGAAGCAAGCGGTACCTCATCCCATCGGGATCCGGGGCAGGTGTTCGAGGTAGCGAGGCTTTGGCGGAGCTCTTCGTCCCCGAGCCGTCACCGTCCAAATAGGAAAGTCACCCCGCTCTGGTTTGAGATGTCGGAGAGGCGCAACACAAAGCCAAATGACTGTCTTCGCGCCAAGACACGTGCCGTTCCCCCGTTTTTTCGACACCAAAAAGAAACACAAAACATGAGATAAAGCTGCGGCTTGCATTGGAAGTGGTGTGAATGGTGGGAGGAAAGCTGGTGGCGGGAACCAAGGAACTCTGCGCCTGCTCGATGCGCCTGCGTCGCGATAGGTTGTGAACCGATAAGGGAGGTACTCTGTATTCCACAAATTTAACCACACAGTCGGTCTGCCCGATCGGGGACTTAGGACCAGCCACATTATCCCATCAAACGCGGCAAGGCTACATACCCACTTTTTCCCCCGCAATACGGTCACATGACCAGAATACATGACGCAACGACATTTATCCCTATGTTGTTTTGTATGGCATTACC
>PUHP01000394.1:0-22386 GCA_006783085.1 Colletotrichum shisoi
GTGGTAATGCCATACAAAACAACATAGGGATAAATGTCGTTGCGTCATGTATTCTGGTCATGTGACCGTATTGCGGGGGAAAAAGTGGGTATGTAGCCTTGCCGCGTTTGATGGGATATACCCTTGCTTAGGTATTTTCCATCCACCCCTATGATTACCCCCCTACTAATTTAGGTTTAGCTAACATTTGCAGTACGTCTGCCAGACTGTTGGCCTGTTAGTGAAATTTCCTCCTATCTATTAACATTAACACTAACACCAACACCAACACCATTACTATAGACTATTACTAACGCCCTCCTAGCTGCTATACAAAGCAGCTAACAGAAATAGACTGTATACGTGTCCATACCCTCTTCCATGAGGGCAGGTTATCTAAGAGGGAGATCTCTAGACGTCTAGGCCTCTCTTTTGCCTAGGTCAAACATGCCCTAAGATCTGGACCTTTTAAAGGAGTATATACAGGTTAACTATAGGCATAACTAGCAGCTATCTTGTGATACCCTCTATAGATGGGTATAGGAGGTATGGGACGCACTGCCTAAGGAGTATTGTGAGTAGTTGCTGTAGAGTATGGGGTAGAGATGTTAGGTAGTGATTGATACGAATGGCGGCTATACTAGATTCTGACTTTTGGCTGGGCTGGGCAGCAAAAGAATAGGATAGAAGATGTACTGTATTTCCATTAGTCATGACGTGGCATGTGGAGATTTACATGACCAGGGTATATAACTTACCCCTTCAACCCTGTACGGATACCCAGAGGGAACAAGGCCACTAGAGGCAAGGAAGGATCTTCCCGGTTACACACACACACTAATACACACAATTGAACACCGAACTTTCCACACTTGTGATTCTTCTACATTAAAACTGCTGATCTGTATTAGACCGATAGGATCTATAGTCTAGTTATTAATGCCTGACTTGTAAATTCAAGCCCATCCCAGTGCTTATCCTTCGATCGATGTCTGTTAAGAGCCCAAACCGTAGGGCACTTTGGAGGGCATTCTCGGTGCGCCTCGGAGATAGGAATTATATCGGCCTGGAGCAGTCGGGCCGCTCGGCAATTAACCAAGGGGCTGCCACGGGCTTTGACCCGGGCAGTGGGCTTCCAAGGGGCCTTAGGCACCCAGAAAAGGGGTTGCCGAAGGCCTAGTCGGGCGGCAAGGCTGGGCGCAAGGGCAACGCAATATCAGTCCAGAGTACTCCGTACGGATACTTACGGACACAACACACTTAATATACGCACAATTGACCTATTATTATCCGTACTACCCCCGTCAATCTGACAGGAACTGGTCGGCGTTGGAGTCCCGGTTGGGAGCGTCCGCCGAGAGCGAAGTGTCAGGCCCCAACAGACAATACATTGGGGGCGGGCATGAACTTGGCCCCGCTACATGATTATCCTCTGGTCAAATACAAGACCCCGTGTCTATTACCAGGAGACTATTCATCCAACCACACAACCTGCGTCAAGCCTACATCCACACGGTTTGTTGCCCCTGGAATTGTACCTCACCCACATATTGTTGTTGAATATCGAGAATCAGAATTAAATTGATAATACCGGTCCTTATTCTCAGCAGTCGCCGTTTCTTCGTCAAAGGGTGATCGAATGATCGTCGGGGCTTAAACCAAGTTGTCACTGGTGTCTCAACAACATGGCCAGCAACGAGGGCAAAACGCTTTTATCTCTTCTGTGTGGTGATAAATGGCTCTGGGATCCGGGTCACTCGTATAGCCTGAGATTTTATGAGAATGGAACAGGCGAGGCGTACTTCGGTTCTGGGAGAAAGACACGTTTTATAGTCAGCGAGTTCCCGAAGAAGAGGTGGCCCGAAGATAAGATTCCGCAATGGACGGGAATAGCTAGAGTTGCGCTAGGTCAACCCGCGTGCATGCAACTCCTCATTGACTGATTGTTCCCATTATATCGACTCTGTGTACATCCATGACGCGTATCATTAGGTCGAGATCGATAACCTATGGATCGTCGATCTCATCAAGTACCTGCTGATGAATTCTGGTATTTTTATATCCGATAAGTTTTAAGTGTCACGTAACATTCGGCGTTTGCGTCCAGAACGCTTACCGATTCGGCGATTTCCGAGTTCATTAATTTAGAATTGCCTGCCTGTTCCTTTAGCCTCTGCAGACGTTCTAACGCTACGAGTTGATAGCTTTAAGCTACTGCTTCTCCCGCTCGGCCTTCAATTTCTGGTCCTCCTCTTCGTTCTTGGGAACCTTTACAAACGCCGGTACGGTGGCGGCGTTCAACTTACGCAAAGCCTGTCGACAAGTTAGCAACGCCTAGCCAAGATGCGAAGCCGCATACCCAAAAAGGCCGCCACAGCGAGACTCGGCAGAAGACGGCAACGCCCACCTGGCTCAGGAGCCACGCGAGCGTCCGGGCCGCGCTGAGAAACGACACATTCAGAGCGTTACGCACCTGGGAGAATGCGCCATCGGGGAGGTTGTTGTTCCACTTGTCGTTGACCTTGACGATCTTGCCGTCGTCGCCGACCTGGATCTGCACGACGCTCCCCATGGTCTGCTCGGTCTTGACGCCCTTGACGGTGTAGCTGTTCTTCAGCTCGAGCTCGATCGGGTTGCCGGCCGAGGTGACGGTGTGCGACTGGATCTTGATGGGGTTGAACAGCGCCGGGAGTCCGTACCACTGCGCCGCGTACTTGTCGAACCCCTCGGCGACGGTGATGTTGTCCTGGAAAGTGGCGTTCTTGGACCACAGGGACAGATGCTTCAGGGTCGGGTTACCCTCGAAGAGCTGCGGGACTCATTAGCCGATGGCGGCCTTGCGGGTTGGCCCGGTCGGGGACTATCCTATCATGCTTACATCGAGCACGCTGCCAACCAGCACCTTCTGCTGCTGGGACAGTGAGACGCCGGACTTTTGGTTGATGCTGTTGTTCTTGATGCCGACGGACTCGAAGCTGGGCGCGTTCGAATCGGCCGAGGCCTGGACCTTGGCCGTGTCGGAGGGAGTGCCTGAAGCCATGTTTCTCTGGAATTGTTTCGCGATTGACTTGGTTTCGGGGTGAGTGGCGATTTGCTTTGCGATGTGTCTAGCGGATGAGTGCATGAGGGCGATGATGAAGTTGAAAGAGGAGGAGAAGTATGTGCGGTGGATAATTAGAGACAATACTTTTGAACGGATTTTGGGGGCCTCCGGTATGTCATCAGTGTCAAAGACACACACACACACGTCTTCTGCATATTCATCGCGTCACTGAGCGATGATGAGCGCTGACGTCATGACTTTCAGTTGGAGAAACATTGGATGCGTCTTCCCCAATGCGCCCATCCCAAGATGACATGAGACGGTCATGAGATGGAATAAAGGAGCTTAGCCTCGGATATTAAGCTTAAATCTACACCCAGCCAGTAACTTATTTAATTATAGGTATTGAGAAAAGTGTAGCATGCACGCTACTTTATAAAAACTGATCTTGATAAAGATTGCCCTACATTCTATTCAAACAAGTACGTAAACCTCTCATGTAACCTCACCAAATATCATCATCCATTGAACAAAGAATTCCATTGCGCAGCCAGTGTTGTATCATGTCCATCCCTCGATACCTATATACAAACAGTCTCGCATATACTCGAAAAGAATGAGTTCAATGGGTATCTGAGCTTCTCTCTCATCCCTCTTTGATCCAAAGCTCACCACGATATACACGGGGAGAGGACCGTCGAAGGAACCCTGCTTCAAACCTCGTCGGATCGGCATCATCACCGCGGGCGGCCACCGTTCCACGCCTTGGACAGGCGAGCCACGCTTATTTGAAGTCTCCGGAGCCGTGACAGCGCGACAGCGGGATGGACTCCTGCTTCTTGGCGCAGACAGTGATGGCGCCGGCGACCCAGTCAACACCCTCGTAGGAGCCCTCCTCGTAGACGTCGGCGGTCCAGGTTCCGGTCTGCCTCATGCTTCCGACGCAGCCCTGTCGGGCGCGGCCGTAGTAGCGGGTGGTCCAGGGGGTCGAGATGACAACGCCGGTCTCGCCGTCCTCGACCGTGCCGCGGATCATGTACCCCTGCAGGGTAGTCCAGGTGCGGGCGACACTGAAGCCGAGGGAGGCGCCGAGGCGTTCCTTGATGACCTGGAGGTCGAGGCCGGTGCTGACGGTGACGGTGTCGGCGACCGAGTAGGACTTGGAGACGGTCACGTCGATGCCCTTGCCGTAGCCGATGACGACGGGGGACATTTGAACGTCCCAGTTGACGAAGCGCTCCTTCTTGTCGGTCACGATGGAGAAGGTGTGGGCGCAGTCGTGCTTCTCGGGGCCGGGGCCGTGGATGCTCTCGTTGTAGGGGATCGGGGCCAGGTCCTTGGCGTCGTCGATCCAGCTCTGGTTCCACGCGGGAGGCTCGGGGAGGTAGCCCTTTGACCCGACGAGCTTATGCCACTTGTCGAGCTGAATCACCTCGGCTGGAAAGACACATGACAAGTCAGTCAAGGTTCGGAAGTTAGGCGATGGGGAGTGGTTGATGGGGGACCCTTACCGTTGTCCTTGCCAAAGAGAAGGACCTCGCCGTGAGCGAGTCGGCGGTCTGAGTTTCTCTTGGTAGCGTTCAGGCTTCTCTCGGTGGCATTCAGGCTTCTCTTGGTGGCGTTCAGGCTTCTCTTGGTGGTATTTAGGCCCCTCGTGGTTAAGTCCGGAACGGTGGCATTCAGGCTTCTCTCGGTGGCATTCGGGCCCCTCGTGGTCAAGTGCGGAACGGTGCTGTTCATGCCCCTCGTGATCAAGTGCGGAACGGTGGCATTCAGGCCCCTCGTGGTTAAGTGCGGGACGGTGCGGTTCAGGCCCCTTGTGCTCAAGCCCGGAACGGTGGCATTCAGGCTTCTCTTGGTGGTGTTCAGGCTTCTCTCAGTGGCATTCAGGCCCCTCGTGGTCAAGTCCGGAACGGTGCTGTTCAGGCCCTTCTCAGACAAGAGAGGAACGGCGCTGGCGGCCGTAGCCAGAAGGAGAGTGAGGAAGTTTGCGGAGACCATGGCGAGCAAAACGAGGCTCAAAAGAGAGGTGCGGTCGAAGGAGAAGAGAGACGAGTGAGGTGTGTTGGGGGTGTGGAAACCAAAAACGACAACCAAGGCTGTCTGGGAGTTTGCGATGACTTTATAACCGTATCAAAGACCATCACGGTATCAAATCATTCATGTTCGAACTCAGGCCTTCCCCAATCTCATTGCGTGCCTGTAATCCTCAAGTGATGTTCACGTCGTTCGTCCAAACGCTTGAGGATCTTGCATACATCTTCCTTCTTTGGGAAGCGCCATCAACCTTGCGAGTCATGGTGACAGAGCAAGGTAAATTGTGAAGTCCACCTCTCATCAGCCAGGGGAGGAATCATACCGCCGCACGCGGTTCGCCTGCCTCCAGCACGTGTGTATCCATACCGCCGTCCTGCCGGGCAAGGATCGACCACGTTCGCAGCGGAAACACCCCCCCCAGGCATTCCAGCGGCTCCGGACGGAGCTCCATCGTCTTTGTTCCTGGTTTTCCTATCAAGCATGGAGTTCAACACCACACGACTCAGCTTCCGTCACGCGGAGCGTCCCGCCCGTTTTACGGGTAAGTTGATGTCAAAAGTGTGCGCGGCCTCACACACCGACACGTGAGAGTTCACTAGGGATCTTCGTAAGTGAGCTCATCTGACCGTGTGGACTGCGGATCCAATAGTCGGTGTCCAGTAGATTGATCACGTCTTGATGAGGAATGATGTGTAGATACGGCAGCGTGAGATGTCATCACCTTGACGGCCAACGATATCAGGGTTCTTCTTGACGGTTGAAGTCGACGACCGTACATATAATTCGGCTTCCCATAATCCCAGTTGAACAGCGCGTTCCTGGCCTATCCACAAAACCAATCTTTTTCTCTTGTCGTCTCTGTCTCGTTGATCTAAAAAAGTTTTCGTCCAAGCTCCAAAGCACCGCTCCACATCCCTCCCTTCGCCGCGAGCATGCAGATTTCGTCGATCCTCACCCTCGTGGCGCTGGCCGCCAGGTAAGCTTCTTCCCCCAGATATCCATTACTGTAGTATTTATGCTGATTATCAACTCTCAGTGTCGCTGCAGATCTGCACAACCAGGCCGTCTGTGTCAAGAACAGAGTCGAGTCGCCCGTTGGCGGGACCGGATGGAGCGTCAGCTACACCTGGAGCAAAAACTACGAGATCGAGGTCGAGGCGACCAAGTGCGCCTGCGAACACTACAAGAACCGCAACACCGGCGACAAGCAGTGGGATAAGTGCCCAGACTGTAAAGTTGTACGTTCTCGTCGTCTCTGCTTCTCGTGTAAAATAGTGTCTAACGCTTACCTACCCCTCAGATCGATATGATTTGCCACTCCGACGGCTGGCACATTGGAGGCAAGGAGATGGACTATTACTGCACGAAAAATTGCGGCGCACAAGGGTCGGAGGCCAACTAGTCTACTCGATGGGATGTTGGATGACGCCGGGCGAACGAGCTTGGACATGAATACCTGTATTTTCTTTCATGGCGGCATATACTTGATTTGCGGGAGTTGGGCTGGGACTCGCTTCAAAAAAGTAGATATCAATCAAACCTTAACTGTACACATTTTGAAGATGAATATCTCATCTCGGCTTTTTGAAAACTGCCTTCTCGGGTCTGATCCATCTTCCGCATGCCGTTGTTGCCCAGACGAGGATCTTCCTACATCATCAAAGTCATCTCGTAAGATGTCCACAACACTACCGCCACCCCACAGGCCATAATCTATTCACGGTCCACGGCCGATGCGACCTTGGACTTCGTCCGCGGCGGGAAGCAAAATGACAAGAAAAGTGTCACGAGATATAAGGCGTTAGTTGCTGCCTATGTAACTAACGGCGTCGTTTTGTTACGTGACAGTTATGAGCCTAGTCCTACTGCTGTTGTGCTACAATGGTCTAGGTAGTGATTTAAGCTTCTAATTCTTAAGCACTATAGGTTTGATTCCTATAACGCTCCTGGACGTTTTTTAACACTTGTGGTCTGTGGCCTTGACTACCTAGACTTCGGCGACATGTACCTGATTAGAAGGTTTAAAGCGTTAGTTAGTTAGTTCTATACTATAGTGTAAAACTAGGGGGTGTGTCACGAGATATAAGGCGTTAGTTGCTGCCTACGTAACTAACGGCGTTGTTTTGTTACGTGATAAAAAGAGTTTTGCGTCTCTTCTTGATTGGAACGTCTGTCACTGTTTTCCCTAGAAGCTCCCATCTCAATCTTCTTCACCGCATCATCCCGTTTGCATCTCACTGTCAAAACGTGATCAGCGCGAGTTTTCTGCGTGTTGGTTGCCATGTCGTCGACTGCGGGTATTTTGCAGTCCGAGTGCTGAGCAGCCCCCCCGATATTAATGAGATCGACGGCCAAGGAGTCTTTACTAGCATTATTACGACGCAAAAGTGGAGAATATTCCACTTGGCTAAGTGGTCGTCACCGGGGGGGGTTCAACAGCACATCTGGTTGGAAGCTCTACGGAGCTGATAAGGAACCCTAGCGAGGCACTTGTGTGCTTTCAACGCTTGGCTATCATATTCCCGGGATCATGTAGGGATTTTGTGTTCCAGCGGCGGTAATGCCGAGGAGCCTGCACTAAGCAAGCATATCCGGTGGAGGGAGAGGGCGTACCGTCTCCGTGGAACGTTCCCCGGGATCCAGGAAATGCAGTTTTAGCCGGTGGGATGTCTTGGGCTGTCAAAATATTGAGTGGCGAGTTGCCTACCAGCCTCCGATGATTCCGGCAGGGCTATCTGTTGTGACGGTCGTCGAGCGAAGGCTATCACGATGTGATGCCCCATATAAGAGAGAGGATCAACAACTTACAATATGGTGAAACACTGAATGGATAGCCGCGTCTCCATTTCTGTCGACTTCACTCTTCATGACTCGGCTCTCTGCTGGAGCGCGCTTCTCAAGCCTACACGGACTTCTCCAGTCAGAATGCGATACGAACGCACGGTATCTCTCGGCCGAGATAAGCATAATGAGCCGAGTTGGGGGTTTGCCTCACGGAGTGTTCCCTGGCATCCCGAATTTACAAGGAGATTGCGATAGTTTGCAGGAACTGAATTAGCATGTCGACACTTTAGTTGAGTTTCGCTCGGCATCTCCCACGACGAGGTAAAGTGTACGTCTAATAAGGATGGAAGTGTTCATAACCACGCCAGGGGAGGGGAGGGACCCGATTGTCTGGAGACTCGATCGTCGCCGCGTTCCTTGTTGTGCGGCGGGCGGCTTGACGGTCTTCATTTAATCTCCGCAAGTCTGAGTTTGAGATGGATATGTCGTCACCGGAAACCCGCTGACAAGCACCAGCGGAAACGAATTATGAAGCTGCGGACGGCTCTGCCCCATTCCCAGACCAGAGGAGGCCAATAGAGACGGAAAAGCTGCCCGAAAGTTGGGAGCGGCTGAGTCAGTCTCCACGTTTTCACCGAGGAGTCTTCACTTGCTTCCGAAACGGTTACTAAAGCCGCGCCTGTTGCCTTTGACGACCCCAAACTTCTGAAACTTGTGAAACACACATTTAGTACTTCGTGTCTTTTCCTATATATGGCACGGGTCCACGCGCAAATGCTTTTCCTCCTCTTTCCCATACGGTTTGCCAACTCATACTCCCAAAGCAGATGAACTCAAAAGTAAGCAGCATGATGCTTTTGGCAGTTGAACCCTTTCTACTGTTACGATTCCAATGAAGCAAATGTCAGAACGCCGGGGCTCTGTCGGCGGATAGATTTGCACAAGGCCTTCCGCAGCGGCTTTTTGTTTGTTTTCAACTTGTTTTGTTATTTCTACTTTTTGCGACTTCGCAGGGGACCTTTTTGATCATGGCCGTGTTCCAGTCTTATGGTCACTCCGGCCATGACAAGATTTTTGCTCCTGGGTGGTTGGCCGAATGGCTACACGTGTTGCCCGGGCTTACGTTTCACGACCCTAAGGTCCAGTCAGACCAGTCTTAAGTCACAACTAACAAGAAATCCCAATTTGGAGAGCAAAATCAACAAGGGCGGAGATATCCCGCTTCCTACTCCTACTATCCTACTACTATTTCCTATAAAAAGAGGTATGTTTATTCTACTTTCCCCTAGTAATGTCTATTATTCTCTCTTTAAGTCTAGAAAATCTTAGAAAAATCTTAAAAAGATACACTCTTAGAATACCCTTAAAGATCTAGTTAGGGTTAGAAGTTAGGGTTTAGGTTAGGATTAGGGATAGAGTTAGAAAATAGAATATAGAGTTAGTTAGGTTTAGATGTTAAGGACTAGTAGCGGGATAGCAGTAGTAGGAAGCGGGTTATCTTCGCCTATCAACAAACTTAACCCAGGTTGTTGTCAAAAAAAATCACCCTTGAGGTCGGGTATACGCAAACTTTATTCGGTTTGTTGTTCTTATGTTCCGCACTTCAACACCTGGGCCAAGAGAATCCGGCACTGGTTCCATGGGCCACTTCACTTCGCCGTTAGAAGCTCTGACCACAAGCTGGCGAAGCTGTCTGTCTCTAGCTCCCACGGACCAAAGGATCATGGTAAGTCAAATTAAACGCTCAGTGAACGTGCTGAGCCACGTTGGTAAGTCTTAGCAGCAGATAAGGACAGGGATGCTATGGCAACACATGGAAAGCACCTGTTTCCTTGCAATGAATAGATACTCATCGGCATCAGATCAGGTATGCAGGCCTTCCTGGGCAACAAAAGAAGGAAGGATTTGCGCCTGGGTCCCATCTCTTGTCAAAAGAAATTATCTGCAACGCACAAAATAACCTAAATATACATTGAAATGATTAGTATCGCCTGGAAGCAGGTTGATCTACTTGTAACTCAAAGCTATGAAGGACGTAGCTATCAGCAATGAGGACAGTAGAGTTAGAGTTGATGATTAGTTCCAGGAAATACGAGGTTCCTGCTGGTCATACGTAGCACCCACAGATTTTGAGGTTTGTCAGCTCCCGATAAGATACGACAGCCAGAAGGAAACAAGACCGAGCTTTGTAGCCAACACGGGTGTTTTTAAACAAGCTGTCTTACTGAGTTGACAGCATAAGAATGGGGGGCATGGTGGTAGTAATCAGTCATTTACTGCTGTTTTTCTTTTTCTGCATTGTGTACCGAGTCTTGACTCTTAAGTCCAATTGGTTTTACGCTAATTGAATTCGGAAACCAGCGTTCTTCAACAGATGGAATGCAGCTAAGGCGGTTCTTGAGGTCGCCGTGATACACAACATGAGAAAAACCACAGGAACCCCCCACTCCAAAAGTACAAATGTCGTGGCCAACACTGCCGAAGGAACAATCCAGGCGCGCTTGTGGACTCCTTTTGAAGTTTTGGCGGTAAATTATCAGGCATTTCCACTGCGCTAATGTCCGGGATCCTTGTAGGGATGTGACAAGGGGTGTGTTGGCCTCGAACATGGAATCACAGCAAAAACCCCTGCCTCGAAAGGTTATGCAGGCGTTGTTGCAACGCTGTTGCCTGATCCCGATCCTTTCTGTCTCGCTTACTGCTCAGCTCTTCTCTTTCAGGTCATTTACGTTGTTATCGAATCGCATGGCGCCATTTTTGCTTCGATACCGCTTCTTCGGTTTGAGTTTGCTTCAACATTTCCAGTATTACACAGAACGAACACATGAAAAAGGCACTCAAAACTCAAAAAGGGATGTGATAAAAGGACATAATGGCCGCCTCCAAGCTGTATAGCCTGGTGGAAAGCATATAACACGGCAAAGATGCTCCCCCGAACCAGAATCTCGAGAGCGTTGCCGCCGCCGCCAACCTTTTATTTTAGCTGTATAGAGGGGTCCCCACCGCCAGGATCACGACCCCCGTCGGCTGCGAATTTTTCGGTTTAGGCTGCATCGAAAGTCGTTCCGTGATAGGGCGGACTACGCCTGTCAGGAACACCCACCGTAAGCTCAGGATGGCGGAAATGTTGAAAAAGAAAGAGGCGGGACCCAAGGCGACGTGGCGTACGTCAAGGTCGCGGTTGTGGGTAGGTTCTGAGACTGAAGGGAGTTAAAAGCATTGAGATGTCGCGGCGGCCCAGCGCGTCATCCGTCAAGTAAGTAAGCAAGCAAGCAAGCTCATCCATCTTCTTTTGCGCCATGACGGGCCACGACTATTCTCACGTCGTCGGCGCGCCCGCCGAGGACATCCAGCTTGTCTCTTCCAAGGACCCCCATTCAGATGTCACCACCACCGACGTCACGCCTGATGCACCTCTCTCGACCCCACGAAGCCGGCACTTGGCACGGACGGCTGTTCTTCTGCTCGTCCCCCTCGGGATAACAGGCTATTACTTTTGGATATGGCTGTACTTGCTCTCCCGCGACCTCGATGGGGCGGTCAAGTACGGGTCAGCCAACGAATCATGGGTGTTCTGGTCCTGGTTCATCGTCGGTGTGTTCGCCTTGGATTGGGCGGCCCACGGCCTCGTCGGAGTCGAGGTCGCCATGCTGGAGACTTCCTTCTGGCGAGCCCCTCATCTCATCGGCCTCTTGGACCACAGCGAAGGGACCTGGGGCGGCCCCGGCGGCTGGGTCAAATGCCTCACGAAGCTCTTCAAGGAACGGAACATCGCGGCCATCGGCGGCTGGTATACTTCCCTGAACACCTACAGGCTGTGGTACCTCCTCGCCTTCCTCACCCTCTCGTTGTACGTCGGGATGCCCCTCTCTGGTATCACCATGGAGCTCTCCGACGGCTACGTTCCTCTGGATGAGGCGCCGATGGTCGTTGGCCGCAACTCGACAGACTTCCATGCCAGGTATTTCTCGTCGACCAGCGGCTCAACCATTTACAAGGGGTCGGAGACTGCGTGGCAAGTGGGATCGCCTGCCACGCTACCTGGCATCAGTATCATATACACGCCGGAGCATGTCAGCCGAAAGGATCACGACGTCCTGGCCCAGATCCCCAACAACCTACCGACCGACCCCGAAGTCCCCGAGATGTTTCTCGTCCCGCAGGCAAGCGTCCCCATTTCCGGCACGTCCTGGGGCATGCGCGCCGGGTTCAACTGCTCCGTCGTTGCGGACGTTTCCGAGTTCATCATCATCGGTCATAACACGAGCGGTCTTTGCGGCGGTGGTCCGATCAAAATCTGCCCCCACGCCCACATGGTGGACAAGGCGACCAACATATGGTCGTACATGGAGGTCGGCTCCAGGATGCCCATGGTCGGACCCTCGCAGGTATACCTTCCGACATACGACAGCACCGCTCCCGATCCGTTCGGGTCCGGCAACGATTCCCAGCCTGACGTGTTCGAGTTCGCCCTCTGGCAGGTGCGCGTGAACACGTCCTACGCCGAAATCGAAAACTTCAACAACATCGTCGGCCCGACGGTCAAGGGCCTCGATACCCCCTTCATGAAGGCGGACAACGGCTCATGGGTCGCCAATGCGACCTTTTTCGACCAGAAGACCTTCACCGCGAGGTCCAAGGCGAAGAACGACGTCTGGCAGAGGCTCATCAACCATGGACGCCAGACCATCGAGGTGGCCGCTCCGATCGGCGTCCGGTGCGTGGTGAGATCAGCGCTCGGTTCGGCCTCGCTCGACGCCGCGACCTCGACATTCTCAAACTTCAAGGTTGAGTATCCCAAGCCGTTCAGCGACCCGCAGGTGCTGGCGGCCTCGCCCGTCGGCCGGCTGGGCACCCAGGTGGAGAAATTCGTGCCCGCGTCCGGCGTGAACGACGTCTTCACCTCCATCAACACCCGGGTCACGAAAGCCGAGTCCAACTCGATCAGCCTGACAAAGTTTGTGAGCTCGTCGGAGCTGCGCAAGTCGATTTCGATGGGGTACGTGAAAGAGGCCCTGAACCTGATGTACGACGGCCAGTACGGGTTCGAGGGCAGCTGGGAGCACGCGGGCTTGACGTCCTCCAGGAAGGGCAAGATCCTGACGACGGGCGACCTTTCGCCCCTGTCGGCCGTGATCCCTTTTGCGATATGGACCCTCGGATCCTTGATACTCGGACTCGTGTACGGGTTCCGGCGCAGGGTGGCGGACTCCCTGAGCGGTTTCAGCGTTTTCCGGCTCGGCGTTCGCTCGGCCGATGGGCTGGGAGATTCGGGGCTCCTGGAGGCGAAGGAGGCCGAGGATGTTGGCAAGCTGTGGCGTTTGCCAGGCTCGCTGGACAAGACTTAGTAGGCCGAGAGTTCCACTTGGATGCTCGGTTTTCGGCACGCATCGACATGTCAGATCTTTGTTATTTGTAATGACCTTAGCGGCCTTTCGGTTAATATGGTGCAGGGCACGCCCTGCAGGACTAGAATTTTAGACTGTTCTCATCCATTGCACCCGCCATGTACACGTCATGTCGTGCTGTGCAGTGCAAACGACAATCAGTTCAGGTGCTCGACAATTGGAACATCGGGATTCCCTTCACTTTGTAACGGAGAGTCTTGTGAAAGTCTAGTTTAATCGCCTCTTTTTGTTGTTTGTATGTTGGGGCTGTACTTCTTCAGAAATGTAAAGCTCTTCAATGTCCTTGGAACAGAAGAGAATGGAGGTTTTTAGAGTTGAGGGTTCGCCCAACTTGATGTTATCATTTCTACGTGCTTAACATTTCCTGCACATTTACTGGGAACTTGAAGCCAAAACAAGACGTGCAACGTTTAATCAAAAACCCGACTATTTATGTTTACAGGCTGCGATATCTCGTCCAAGCCGCCATGAATAAGGTCATGTTTTCGAGCGCGTGATGAGACGCCACATTTGAAGCCATCAGCGAGATTCACATGGGAATGGAAATCATTTCTAGCTAGCCACCCTGCATGATAAGACAAATGGTATGGGCACGCGCGCATCAAGCGAGCCCGAAGAACCCGACCAACAGTCATCGGGCGAATCGATCAACACACCAATACGCTGGGCCGACTAACATCATGAGAGAAAGCCTCGCGCTCCGCCCGATCACAGCCCGTGCCATACAACCAATGACGCTCTCTTAACAGGCTCGCATGACAAGTTCCGCCTCCGTTTCCGCGGGCCGCCAGCGGCACAGCAACCCAAACTCGCAAATGTCCAAGAAGACGTTCCCCGGAAACCCCGTGGGATTGGCGGCAAAATCATCTTGGCATAAGCTGGGCCTTCCGGCCTGCCACGACCGATTTGGCTCCATGCATCACCTTATCTGGGTCTGTTGATTCTCGCTCAGCCACGGGGCGAGTCTAGTGGTTAGATCCTTTCTCCTAGACGCGATGACGAGGATGGCGCATTTGAAATAGACGAGCATCGCCCTGAATCGATTAGCCTCTCATAACTTGGTCTCACAAACGAACAGAACTGCCTTGTATCAAAAACGCAAAAAAAGAACACCGTCTCCAAGACATCAAGATGGGTTTCGTAAGATCGCCAGCCTGTCCTGCAACCCTAGTTTGATGCTGACAGTACTGTTCAGCTCCGTACACTGGGCGACAAGGCCGACAGGTTCATGCTGCACGCCACCAACGCTGCCGGTAGGTGTCAATCAAGGCCAAGTTCCACCGTTGTTGTCCATACGACATATTCACGTAGACTAACATCCAAGCCAGCTCTCAGCCGCGCATCCAACACCGGTGGAGTTGATTGTGTCCCCGCCGAAGGCCTCCCCCCGCGATACAAGGGCAACGGCCAGAGCCAACCTCCCCCGCGCCAGTCGAAGATGACGTGGGAAGAGACGCATGCGGCAGAGAAGGCTGCGAAGGAGAAGGAAGCGACTCTTGATAAATGAGTGGATGATGAAGGTGGAGGCGCTCGAGAGTCTCGGGCAGTCGAAAGAGAAGAGTAACGGCAATGAAACGGATACCCGGGCGCCTATGGAAGGGTAGCGAAATTGAACAGAAGCGAGTTATCACACCGACGCTTTCTAGGTGAACCATGGAGGCAGTTGGACTGATGCGTACATCGAGGGACCCATACGCGTGGTTCCGTCCAGATCCTGTGCTTGAAGTCGGAGAAGCTCGTTCTGAGGCTCAAAGTCCCTGTCGTCACGGAGGTAAAAGAACCGATGCTACATCATCGTGTTGAGCCCTTCCAGAACCCCCTCCCGCAACTGCTCAGACATGGCATAGTACCGATCCCCTGTTGCCTCCTATTCGACCTTCCGGTCTCTGACGGTCGTCTGGGTGAATTTTCTTGACGCTGCCTAGAATCTCCCGCTGACTGACTTGAACATGAACACGGGCAATTTCTTGCAGTGCCACCGCGAATTAGTCGCTAATGGGCTGTTGGGTGCGGATTCAAGAGATGAAAAAAAAAAGATGGCTGCATGTCTGTTCCGCAATGGGCAAACCAATCTGGAATCGGACTGGTGACGACGATAGCTATCGCGGGAAGATAACGATTGGGTACGGCATAAGATTGAATCCCTTCTATTTCCCGAACGGTAGGTGTTGTCATCTCATAGTCCGACTCGCGGCTCCTTGAGCGTCTGAGTTTTCGGCGATGTGTGACAGGATAGGGAATGATCCGCCAGGGCATCCACTCGTATCCTTGTACGCATGGCTTCCCCCCCCGTTTCATATTAATATTGTCTCTATCTTAAGGTTAATTAAAATCCAGACTCCCGACATCAAAGGGCGGGGCGGGACTCAAAAAGCCGGAGCTGATAGCTTACGATGCGCCGTCTGCTCTTACACAGTAGAGCAGGTCTCGAAACTTGTTTTGCCCACAGCTACCGAGACGAAACCATGCCTCTCTCAATCAGTTCTATGACGATACGAAGTGTTCCAAGAACTGGGTGAGGGCTGAGCTGACCGAGTCGATATGTTGCGGGGGGCCCTGTGAAAATTCGTGCGATGGACGATGGTGCTATCGCCCACATCCTCCTGCTGGGAGCAAGGCAACGAGAAGCTGAAGGGCTGCCAAGTTACGGACCTGAGCCCAAAACAGTTCATCCCGAGTCAGCAGCATCTGGGTGCCCACCACGTTGCATCCCTGAATGCCGAGATCAGGGGGGAAACGAAAGGGGTTGTCATGATGCGAGTCATTGGCCCCAATCGTGAGGAGGCGGGAACTCCGCAAACAAATGGCATGCCGCCCACGCTACCTTCGAAATGCAAGGAAACATGGCCGCCTTTGATAAACCTCGCCCTTCCCGCCCCTCTCTCTCTCTCTCTCTCTCGCCCACGCGGGGAGCGGAGAAGGGGGAAAGTGATCTTCTCTCTCGTCCACCGAATAAGGTCCGCCGGCTCAAGAGGCGAGCTTTCCAATGTCCAAGGCCCGCGAAACGACGGCATGACAAGATCCACGAAGCTGCCGACAGCGGCCGCGGCGTTTCTCATCGCCAACTCGGTGGCGGCCTTCCTCACGGCGGCGGTGGTTGGGCTGCGCGTCGTCTCCCGCGTGCTGGCAGGATCCAAACTCGGGTGGGATGACTACTTTACGCTGCTGGCGCTGCCGCAGGCGATCGGCGTGCTGGTGATACAGGGAATATGTCAGGGTTTCCTCGGCTCTTTTTCTTCTTCTTTTTTCTTGTGCCCAGAGACCAACAACGCTGGGTTGTTCAGGTATCAAAGGCTGACTTCAACAACCGCAGGGTCGACAGCCGGGCTGGGCTACCATTTGTCAGAGGTGAGGGACAACTGGCTCTACATAAATTCCGTGAGTCTCTCTCTCTCTCTCTCTCTCTCTTCTCGGCCGAAGGAAAAACAATCCGAACGGGCACACGGCTAACCTCGACCGTCAAACGCAACCCTCAGCTCTTCCTCCCCTTCGAGACCCTCTTCGCGACGGCCAGCCTGACGACGAAGCTGAGCGTGCTCTTCTTCTACCTGCGCGTCTTCACGAGCCGGCCGATGCGCATGGCGACGAAGCTGACGCTCGTCGTCGTCTTGCTCTGGGGCATCGCCAACATCCTGGAGACGCTGCTCATCTGCCACATCAGGAACGGCAAGTGGCACGCGACGAGCCCGGACATCTGCCGCGACCACGAGGCCGCGATCCTCTCGACGGGGCTTTTCAACTGCGTCGTCAACAGCTTCGTCATGCTGGTGCCGCTGTACACGATCTGGAGCCTGCGCAAGGTGAGCGTCTCGACGCGGTTGGGGCTCAGCAGCGTCTTCCTGTTGAATCTGATGTGAGTTTGTGGTTCCGCGTCCGGAGACGGCTCAAAACCCCCATGCATGTCCCGTAAACGTGAACTGTCCGGTCCTGACAACCCCTCCCAGCGCCATCATCGTGTCCATCGTGCGGCTCTCCATCATGGTGAACGTCGGCACCCTCGACGAGGTCATGGGGAACCTCGCCATGACGACCTTCCTGACGGTCCTCGAGACGCACCTGACGATCCTCTGCAACAGCCTGCCGATGCTGCTCCCGCTCTGGGCCTTCTGGAAGCACCGCCGCTTCGAGGCGGACGAGTACGTGACGCGGCTCGGCGGCGACAGCGACCAGTCGAGCCGGCGGCACAAGCGGCTGGTGGAGGACCTGACGAACGGGATCCCGCTCGAGACCATGTACGGCGAGAAGATCGTCTCCTTCACGACGACGGTCGGGCGCGGCGAGTCGCGGAGGAGGCCGGGGACGGACGACGACGACGGGTCGGGTACGGGCTCGACGGCGGGGCTGCCGGGGAACGCGGAGGGCATCAGGATCGAGACGAAGTGGACGATTTCGGAAGAGACGACCAAGTGAAAGCGAGAAGGTGAATTCATCCGAGTCTTTACATTACTGTCTTGCAAGGAATCTATGTGTTTATTACCACAACTCTTCCCGAGTCCTCAATCATCAACACCAGGCTGAAAGAGAAAAGAAGAAAAAAAACCCGGTTCA
Organism: Colletotrichum shisoi; assembly: GCA_006783085.1. NCBI lineage: Eukaryota > Fungi > Ascomycota > Sordariomycetes > Glomerellales > Glomerellaceae > Colletotrichum > Colletotrichum shisoi. Next base: position 17,800 of record PUHP01000394.1, read on the forward strand.
CATGATGACATTCCTTCCGGCCCCAATCTCAAAGCTTGCCGATCAGCTCGGGGATCTCGGTAGCAGGCCTGCCGCTCTTCCTGCCGCGGCCGCCGAAACCCCAGCGGATCTGGTTCGGCATGTTGACCTGCACGCCCAGCTCGTCCGCCCAGGCGAACACCAGACCCGGGTTCTTCTGGAACCCGCGGCCGACGAAGACGAGGTCGAGGCCGTCCTTCTCCAGCAGGCGGTTCGCGAGCTCGGCGTTCTCGATGGAGCCCACGGAGCTGACGGCCATGTCGGAGCCGACGGCCTCCTTCACCTTGATGGCGAAGGGCGCCTGGTACGCCGGGCCGACGTGCGGGTGCTGGCGGGGGTGGTTGCCGCCCGTGCTGACGTCGAGGAGGTCGACGCCGCGGGCGGCGAGGAGAGGGGCGAGGCGGACGGTGTCGTCGCCGGTCCAGGAGGCGGGGATGTCCTTCTGCTCCTCGAGCCAGTCGGTGGCGCTGATGCGGAGGAAGAGGGGCATGGTGTCGGGGATGATGGAGCGGGCAAGCTCGACCTGTGGGGTGGGGAGTTAGGGAGGATAATGTGCGGCGAGGTTGAAGCCGGGGTTTAGTTGGGGACTTACAATCTCCAGGGTCAGGCGTACGCGGTTCTCCCTGGGGTCGTGTTAGATGTGTTCCCTGGGCGTGGGGGTTATTCTCGGATCAAGGGACTCACCAGCTTCCGCCGTACTTGTCGGTCCTCGTGTTGCTGACGGGCGAGAGGAACGAGTGCAAGAGGTAGCCGTGGGCTGTACGTACGACGTGTGTTAGTGTCTCGATGGTTGATTCGCAATACATGAAAATCCAGGAACCTACCGTTGTGGATCTCGATCGCGTCGAACCCAGCCTCGACGGCCCTGCGGACGGCATCGCCGGTGTCCTTCTTGAACTCCTCAATGTCCCGCGTCGACATCTCCTTGGGCTGCGCGTGGTGCTCGTTCCACGCGATGGCGCTGGGCGCCTGCACGTCCTCGGGCCACCCGCCGAGGTCCTCGCCGGCGACGTCGCCGGAGCTGAGCCAGGGCGCGACGGTGCTGGCCTTCCGGCCGGCGTGGGCGAGCTGGATCATGATCTTCTGGCTCTGGGAGTGGGCGAACTCGACGACGCGGCGCAGCGGCTCGATCTGGCTGTCCTTCCAGATCCCGACGTCCTGCGGCGTGATGCGGCCGCGGGCCTGGACGGCGGCGGCCTCGACGCAGGCGAGGCCTGGGCCGCGCTGGATGATGCCTCCCATGTGGGTGTCGTGCCACTGCGGGGGAGAAGGAGAGGTGTGTTAGTCGGCTTTTTGTTCTCGGAAGAGGATGATTGCGACTGGAAGATAGTTCGGGCTTACCATGGTGTAGTGGCCATCCTGGGCAGAGTATTGGCACAGGGGGCTCAGCGCGATGCGGTTTTGGAGGACCTGGGGATGGTGAGCGCGTGCTTTGGTGGTTATTGTTGTCGTGGCGCGCGGGAGGGGGGGGGAGGGGGGGGAGCTACTTACCAAGTTTCTCAGCTTCAGGGGACGGAAGAGCTTGGGAACGTCCTTTTGCCCCTCGGGCAGCAGCGCGGTACCGGCAGGGGGGTCTTGTTTGGGGGTGAAGTAGGGGATGCCCGGCGCCGGCTCGTTAACGATGCCTTTGGGCACGTCGGGCTTCTCCTGGATGTTGTGGTGGGTAGTCGACATGGCGAGGTTGGAGAAGGCGTCAATTTCTAGAGAAGGGCTGGGTTAACAAGAACCGGTTTGATTTACAGGTGAGAGATGTTTTTTGGAGAAGTGTTCGGCAGTGAAGAATGCAGCTAGAGGATTTAGTCTTTGATTGGATGCCGTATGTAAAAAGTCAATCAAGAGAGTCTCAAGTGTCCGAATGGGAAGTTAGGGTTTATGTCTTAGTCTCTTTTAAGAATGACGAGCTTTAAATCAGCAATGAGGGGGAGAGACAGACCACATGGAATTATTAATAATGAGGAGCTACACGTGTAGTAAGCAGACTTGTCCAAGATTGATGATCGAAAAGTTCCGGAACAACATGCGAACCGACGTAACAAGCATTGGTGTAGACGTCATGATGTGGCAATGATGCCATCGCTCATTGGCCCGAGACTGACGGAACCACATGGCCAAACTAGCAGGGAAAAAGCTGAAGATTCTCGAAAGGGTGGACCGCGCTACTCGGGGATCCCGGAGGCCGGCGGTATGCGCCGGACATGTGGGTCCGTGTGCCGGCCGGCCGGAAGATAGATTCCGCCCCGGGGCTGCCACAATCGGGAGGGGCCGAGGTGCAAAAGATGAGCACGATTTTAACGGAGCACATTGGATATCGTACACTGGATGGAGTGCACTTGATGACGGACACGTGATGACAAACACTCGATGACAAAACAGTAGATGACATGCGTGGTTTGCCGCCACTTGTAGCTATGGGAAGAGTTGGGTATCGATCGATTCAAACGTTTCATAGCCGCGCCCCAGGAGAGAAGAGGACGTCCGTCGACGACTTTGACACGTCAGGGAAACATGACACATCTGAAAAACGCGGACCGGCGCGTCATTTCATCAACCGAGAAGGGGGGTTCCTCATGTCATGATGAAGCCTGCCCCGCTCAGCGGCCTCGCCTTCCACTCCAACCCCTCCGCCTCGCCCCGGAACTCGGCCGCCTCCTCGACGAGCTCCCACCGCCCCGTGTCGGGGTCCTTCTTGAGCGACCGGAAGATGATGGTGGCGCCGGCGTCCTCGAAGATGAACTCCCGCCGGCACAGCCGCCGCCACTGCTCCGACGCCGTGCCGCCCCCCTTTGCGTTCTCCGCCTCGAGCTCCCGGTTCTTGCGCAGCACCGCCAGGAACGCCACGCTGTCCCAGAGGCCCTCGCGGCGCGGGTACGCCTCGAGGATGCGCGTCGAGTTCTCCCGCACGAGCGGGTCGCGGCACGTCATGGCGACGACGGTCAGCTGCCACGCGAGCCCGAACTCCATCGAGAAGACGTGGGCCGCCGAGGAGCGGAAGTCGCGCTGCTGCTCGCGCAGCAGGATCTCGACGACGTCGTTGACCTCGCGGCAGTAGGGGGTCATGGACGCGATGGTCGCCTCGTCGGCGTACTTGGGGAAGAAGCTGTGGAGGAACATGATGAGGTAGTGCATGCGCAGGCGCAGGATCTTGAGGTACTCGCGGCGGTCGACGCCGGCGTCGGACAGCGTCTTGTTGTAGAGCGGCTCGAAGGAGCGGCGCCACTGCTGCAGGCTCGCGGCGGACTTTTCGCAGTAGGCGAGCAGCTCCGGCTGCGTCTGCATGGCCTCGAGGAGGCGGTCGATGCCCTGCTCGTCGACGACCTCGTCGAGCTTGAGGTCGTCGACGACGCTGAGGAGCAGCGGGCCGAGCTTGGCGATGCGCCGCTGGCACGTCTTCCACCACGCGTGGGCGTCCTCGGCGTCGTGGAAGACGTCCGGCATCATGGGCGCGCGGCCCTCGCCGCCGCCGCCGCCGGGGTCCGTGTACCGCTGGATCTGCATGCTGTACGTCTCGATGGTGTGGCCGCGCGCCTTGAGGCCGCGGATGAGCTCGTAGGCGGGCGAGCGGCTCGCCTTGACGACGCGGCCGCCGAGGACGGTGCGGCTCTGGACGTCGAGGTGGTTGTACAGATCGAGGACCTCGGTGATGAGCTGCCTCGGGTCGGGCGCCAGGTTCCAGATGCGCTCCTCCGAGTCGGCGCTCGTCAGCAGCTCCTGCAGCAGGACGAAGCCGAACTTGACGTGCTGCAGGGCCGAGTGGCGGTTGCCGCGCATGGCCTCGAAGGTGACGAAGAGGATGGACAGCAGCACGGCCTCCTGGATGCTGGCGGTCTGGAAGTCGGCCTGGCCCTGGAGGCGCAGCGCCTGGCAGTAGTGGATGATGGCGTTCTGGTAGTGCGGGCTCTGCAGCAGGTTGGCGACGGCCGTGAAGTTGCGCGTGACGATGTAGGGGCCCCGGGCCGTGAAGGCCCGGCTGATGGCGCCGATGCCGATGGCGGCGTGGCGCAGGGCCGGGTTCCGGCGGGCGAGCTGGGGCATGGTGGTCGTCCACAGCTTGGTGCGGGAGAAGGGGGCGCCGCCGAGGGAGACGCGGACGAGGTCGTTCCAGTCGTCAAAGTAGACGCTCTGCATGTCGTCGGCGAAGTCGAGCGTGTTCAAGTCGGGTTCACGGATGAGCACACGCGGGCTGCCGCCGCCGCCACCGCCGCCACCGCCGCCTCCGCGATGGCACGAGCGGTCCGGGTTGAGTCTCTCGACCTGCACCCGGGACGACGCCTTGGCTCGCGTCTTCCGCGGCTTGACGGCGTATCCGTCGCAGATGCCGCGGGTCTTGAGACAGTTCATACAATGGGGCTTGGCCTCATCGCACTTGATGTGTCGTTTCCTGGTTTGAAGATGGTTACATGAGGGAGCCGTAGGGGGGGGGTAGTGAGAGTTTACAAAGTTCCAGCAACTAAACTTACTTGCCTAGTGGAGAGGAGCGAGCACAAAGAGGTCAACAAAACACGCCAGGTTGGGTAAACAGACCAAATGGGGGGGGGGGGGGGAGAAGTGGATAATTAACCGTCCAGGCCC